>QBDW01005190.1:0-22289 GCA_003261595.1 Maconellicoccus hirsutus | reverse complement strand
TTGGCATGTGGGTTTGGGGGATCGTTGGTAAAGATAACTATGAGTAATTTTGGCATGTCCGATTCGGAGACGGGTGATGATGACTTCGTCAGAACGGTCGAGGAGCGAGAGATTTAGCCAAGGATGAACGGATTTTTTATGTAAAAAGAGTTTGTTGTGAATTTTGGTATTCCAAAGGGTTTGCCAGGAGTTAAATTGGTGTTGGTGAAGGAGATTTTTAACATCATTAATAATCGGAAAGTAAATGTTGGAAGGAGTTTCAGCAATATTGGCGAGATTATCGACTTCTTCGTTGCCGTGGATACCTACATGGCTTGGGACATACATAAAGTTAATCAATACTTGGGAAGATTGGGTTGAAAAGATTAATTGATGAATATTTTGGACTAATTGGTTGTCTGAAATTTGTTCTGGATGGCTATTAAGGAGACAAGAGTCGGTTAGAATAAGAATTTTTTATGGAAAGGTTGGTGTGATTGAAGAATTTCTGTAAGGCAATGAAAAATAGCTAGGAGTTCAAGATTAAAGATAGATGTGAAATTTGGAGTTTTAAAATTATGGGCTGATCCGTCTATGGAGAAAGAGTATCCGGCGTATTCACATAGGTGTTTGGAGCCATCTGTGAAGCATAGTTTGTGATCGGAGTAATTGGCTATAGTTTCAGAATATTTGTTTCTAATGAAAGCAGGAGGAAATTCGGACTTTTTGTAATTCGTTAAGGAGAAGTTTATTTCAGGGATAGAAAGTTGCCAGGGTGGAAAGGCTGGCTGAACGTGGAGTAGATTTTGGAGATCTATTTCATGGAGTATGAGGACGTTGTGGAGGAGAGAGATAGGATTATCAGGAGACGGAGTAGGAGATGTCAAATGATTTAAAACTAAATTTCTAACTGGGTTTGAAGGATTAATAGTAGAGGATATGAGGAATCTATTGGTGATTAGCGGTATTCTGAATTCAATTGGCAATTCGCCAGCCTCGCAGTAGATGCTGTCGACAGGAGAGGAGGGGAAAGCGCCTATACAAATACGAATTGCTGCATTATGGACAGTTTTAAGAATAGAAAGATTTTTTTTTGAGGCATGAAAGAAAGCTGGACAGCCGTATTCTAGTTTACTTCTGATTAAGGATCTATAGAGCAGAAGCAGTAAATTTCGAGATGGGTTATATTTAGGATTTTTAATTATTTTAAGTAGATTCAAAGTATTCATAATATCATTTTTTAAGGAGAGGAAATGAGGAATCCAGGTAAGTTTTTGATCGAAGATGAGGCCTAAGAATTTAGTTGAAGGTTTAAACTGGAGGGGAAGGTCATTTAGCGAAAGGATTGGAAGTTGGTATTTGTATTTGCGTGAAAAAAGGATACACTGTGTTTTTGACTCAGAAAAGGTTAAACCGTTTAAGTATGCCCAGTGTTGAAGGTTATCGAGAGTTTCTTGCATGACTTCTTGAGCCACACTGATATTAGAACATCGAAGTGAGACATTGATATCATCGGCGAACAATCTCAGAGAGAAAGGACGGGACACAACTGTGTTGATACTATCGATGAGAAGAATGAACAGAGTGGTACTCAAGACTGAGCCCTGAGGAACTCCATTTTGAATGCAATATGTAGAGGAAAGTGTATTATTTAGTCTCACTTTAAAGTTACGGTTAGAAAGAAAATTTACAATAAAGAAGGCAAGATGACCTTTAACGCCAATAGAAAGTAAGTTTTGCAAAATTTTATACCTCCAAGCTTTGTCGTAAGCCTTTTCCATGTCGAAGAAGACAGAAATTACGCTTTCTTTGTTATGAAATGCTGACTGGATTTCTTGTTGAAGGGAGAAGAGGTGGTCGACTGTAGATCTTTTTTTGCGGAAGCCACTTTGAAAATTACTGATAGAGTGAGTGGATTCGATAAACCAAGTAAGTCTCTTACTAACCATTTTTTCTAAGATTTTACATGGAACAGAAGTAAGTGAAATAGGCCGGTAACTAGAAGGGGAAGAAGGATCTTTGTTTGGTTTTAGGATAGGAATAACGATTGCCGTTTTCCATGAAGATGGAAAGGTATCAGATAGCCAAATTTGATTAAAAATCTTTAGTAATTGGAGTTTGGCTGGATGAGGAAGGTGTTTAATCATGAAAGGGTGAATTTCGTCTGGACCAGGGGAAGAGTTTTTGATATGATGATTTAATACATATTCAAGTTCTTCAAAGGAGAAAGGTGAATTGTAATTTTCTTGATTATCAGATTGGAAATTCAGGGGGATAGCCTCAGTTTCAGTTTTGAGTTTTTGGAATTTGAGGGAATAGGAACTGTCAGCTGAAACATTGGCAAAGTTTTGGGCAAGTATATTTACGATGTCATGGTCAGAGTTGAATATTTTGTTGTTACTGACTATAAAAGAAATTGTGTTAGGAGTGTATGATCCTTTAAGGATTTTAATGTTTTGCCACATTATTTTAGCTGTGGTACTGTGGGTGATTGATAGCATAAATTGTTTCCAACTTTCTCTTTGCTTAGAGAGATTTAATTGTCTAGCAAAAGCTCGCTTTTTCTTGAAGTCAATAAGATTTTCTTGCGTTGGATTTTTTTTAAATTTACGAAGGGCTTTCTTACGATTCTGAATGGCGTATTTCAATTCTTCGCACCACCAAGGGACAAATTTTCTAGCGGAAAATTTGGAAGATTTTGGTATACTAATCTCGGCGGCTTCAATGATGGCTTGAGAGAAAAGGTTAACAGTTGATTCGAGATCAAGCTCTGAATTTTCAGTAAATTGGAATATAGAACTGAATATTGACCAGTTGGCTTTGTTGATTAGCCATTTTGGGTGCTTTTCTGGAAGATGTTTTGGAGAATGAGATACGAGTGAAATATTAATTGGGAAGTGGTCACTGAAATGAAGGTCGCTCTGGGTCTTCCATTCAATTAAATGAGCTATATTGGGAGAACAAAAAGTTAGATCAATAGAAGAAAAAGAACCATTAGATAAATTAAAATGGGTATGAGAGCCATTATTCAAAAGAAAAATATCGTAGTTGGATAAAAGTTTATCAATAATATTACCTCTATTGTTGGAAGAAGTGGATCCCCAAGATGGGGAATGGGCATTGAAATCACCGACGACTATGAATGGGGATGGAAGTTGGTCGAATATATTTCGAATTTCATCGACGGAAATTGTTTGATGAGGGGGAATGTAAATATTACAGACAGAAATTTTTTTGAAAGGGAGATGAGGTGTTAGAATGGAAGTAACAATAACTTGTAAGTTGCCATTATTAATGTTGATTTGGGAAGATGAGACGACTTTTTTGACTAATGTGGCAACACCACCACAAGCTTTCTCGCCACCTAGGAAATCAAAGCGAAAAATTTCATAGTTTTTTAGGTTGAAGAAATTGTTGGTGCGAAGATGTGTTTCTTGCAGGGAAATTACTAAAGGATCAAAATCGGATATCATTGTTTTAAGTTCAGAAGAGTGTTTTTTAACACCATTAATATTCCACTGAGTTATAAATGTTCTAAAAGCCATAAATATTAGGTTATGCCTTGGTGAAAAATTTCTCTAAACCGAAAAGCGAGTGAATGAAGGCTGCCTTCTGTTACAGAAAATGGTAAAAATGTTACGCGATGTACACACATAGGTTAGTTAAAAAGTTAGAATACAAAACCGGTAGTCTCGCAAGCGTAGACATGAATTATTAACTAAGGGTAATCTTAAAAGATAGTAACTAAAATAAAGATACCAGCGTAGGTATATAGATTGATAAGAATAACGTATAGGTAGGAAGGTATACAACTACAACATAATAGAGATAAAAATACATAGATCGATAGGATACCTAGACATATGAATCTACAACAACGAAACAACAGGAACAAGACAAAAAGACGAAAAACAATGTAACGCAACTATCTAATCAATAGAGAGATCATCTGATTCAGATGATTCCCCCGCCGGTTCTTCAGATGGGCAATCCATTTTTTCATCGTCTGGTTCATTCAAATACAGCAAAATTTTCTTTTTCAGCTTAGTAAATCGAGTTTTCATTGATCTTGACACCAGTGGGTAGGAATCCTGTAGAATTGTCACGAGTCCTTTCATATCGTCGGTGAATTGCTTTGCTGTATCGACAGGATCGGGTTGGCCTTTCACCATGTCCATTAATAGTTTGAAATTTGTGAACGACAGAGGATAATCACCAGCGTCGTTGTGTATTTTGAAGCTTTCTTCGACTGGTTTGAGTAGTTCATTAATAGAAACTGGTTCGATATCACATTTCTGTCTCTTAGCTTTGGGTTTTTTCTTTTTTTTGGGAGGCTTCTTAGTAGTAGAGCTGTCACTGTTTTCGACGATTTTTTCAGAGTTAACTGCTGCTTCAGGAGACTGAATGATATCAGAGACACTGCACGAAGTAGAAGGTGTCGATTCAGATAAGGGCCTTTTGTTTGAGATGTTTTCTTGTGTCGGAGAAAAATTGTCTACGATTTCTACAATTTCTTTGGTTAGAGAGTGACTGATAGGATCCGTGATTATAGGAGTCGTATTAACGGTTTGTTTTAAAGGAATGGTCGTATTATCCTGTTGAATTTCATCGTTCGGGTTGGTTGTTAAATCTAGTATTTGATTTCTATAGTCATCACTTATATCATGAATTTCTTCAGATTGCGGGTTATACTTTGATATGTCATTTCCGTTAGTATTTTCGCGAGCGAGAGGGCATTGCCCTGTGACATGGCCAAACTGGTGACAGATGAAGCATTTTAGCTGGGCATCATTGAAAAAAATTCGATATTGGTCATCTTCATAATTAATAGTTACTGATGGAGGAAGTTTGCTGGCTGTATCCGCAGAGACAAATACTGATCTGCGTTCGGAAAGTATAGATCTATAGTCGTCTATCATTGAGAGGTGTAAGAAGCGTATATCGGAAGTAGTTGTTACACCATGCGATTTGATGACGTTAAAAACCACGTCGTGAGGTACGTGAGGCGGGACATTCGATATGATGATTTTCTTGTTGTTAGACATGTAGGGTCTTGCACGAACGTTTTGCCTAAAGATTGTAACGAATCCATCTGTTTCTAGAAATTTTTGAACGATCTCTTGGGATTTCAGATACATTCGTACTCTTTTTTCGGATATGATTCCGCAGTGGAGAATGTTTTCAGTACCGATTTTACGAGAAAGTGCTTGCACATAGTCCAGAGCATTTGAACCTGGTATAAGTGAAAAAATGATGGCTTGATTTTTTCTGGGGAATTGAGATTGCTGCGTGGCTGAGGCGTAAGATTTATTTTGATCGACCGATCTGTACTCAGTATCGGTGGATGACGAAGAAGGTTGAGATTGATTCATCTTAAAAGAGAAGAAGGACCGGCTCAGACAGGCTGAGACCGGGTTGAAACGTACTTACGATTGTGATGTAAAGGTGTTCGGTTTATTGGGAAGAGATAAAAATAACAATAGAACTCACGATGCACGATGAACTTAAACACGGCAAAAGACGTCAGCTTAGGTACACGTTATCTGGCGAAGTGTTTTTTATAATTTCTTTAAGATTAAATCTGAAAAAATTAAAAAAAATAATAATGATCACTAATCATCAATAATATGGGGTTGGGCCGCGAAGCGGCCAGGGGCGAAGCCCCTAGTTTTTTTTACGAAATCCAAATTGAAATGACGGTAAAATCTTTTTCTTTTCAAGAAAATCCAAGAACCGTTTCCGAACAATTTTTTCAAATACTATTTTCGATAACGACGAAAGCAGGCTTATTGGGCGATAATCATTCGGTGATGATGAAGGCTTGTTACGTCTTGAAATCACAATTATTTCAGCATGTTTCCAGGCAGTAAGAAAATATAGGGTTTTGTTGTTATTTTCTGGATGGCGATTATTTCTGAAGAATGAACGGATAAAATAAAATTATATCATCATTATCATCATCAAAAAAATTCATTTCCTTGAACAGAAAAATCTACCAAAAAATTCTTTGGTTTAAGCGATTCGAGTAAATTTTCACGAAACCGATCACAACACGATACCATCTCAAAAACAAGCTCAAAGTTGAAACCACTACAAATTCACCACACACCCTCCCCCTCCTCACATCACATCTCAAAGCACGCAAAAATGAGAACGACGTTTCGCCAAGTAACAGCAGCTTCTTCGGCTCACGCGGACACGTTGGTTTTCGCCCATAAAGCACATCATACTACGTACGTTCGGCTCGTCAACGAGCTTTTTCCGAACTTAATTACACCATGCAACCGAAATACGTAAAGTTGAAGCTAAACCATACGCCATAACGCATAGTTTAGTCATTTTGACACAGTCGTGCCTAACACGTATATACGAATGTGAAATGACTTATCGCGGAAAATTTGTTTAGCCGTACGTTCTCATGACGGCGTACTGTATACTACACGTAGTACGCCAATTTCGGCAAAAGAGGTTAACCGCCGTTTGACACTGATATAAATTTTCTACAATGGAACGCCGCATAAGCCCGACACCGTTAACATAATTGTACGATTAACCGCCGTTTTAACTTTACCATAACGCCAGGGAGGAGGGCAACCGAACGCCGTACAATTATTATTCGTGGGTCTGAAGTGCCATCAAATGCCTAACTTACGAGTCTCCAAGTTTAGGGTACAGGAATTTCCGTTTTGGTTAACGTGCACCTACACCTATACGCCTGAGAAAGGGAGAATACAATATCGCAAAGAGAAATTACCTTGGCCGTGGTGAAATCTTGAAAGGTCAACGAAACGTATCGAGTTCCTTTGAGGATACCGTACGCTTGAGTTTACCTTGAAAATCGTACTGCAAAAGTACGCAACAAATATCAACCATCATTCGTCTTTTCGCCCATTTCGCAATGTGTCTTTGACAAGTCTCCATTAAGGGTTCTGTACCTACTCTTCGAATTGTTCGCGAAAGAAAAAGTGTACGCAACCGGGGTGTATATTTTGTTAAGAGGTTTCCACGTGAACGATAAACCAGAGAAGGGCGCCTCTTTCGATCGTCGTACTTTTCTTTGTCGGCGTCGCTCGTTATACTCATTACTCGTGTTTTTTTTATAGACGGAAAATTTTCAAAAAAATTAATGAATTTGTATTACTTACGACGCGTTTCTCTTTTCACCGTGTTGTTCTTCCCGAAACGAGTTGTCTGAGTGTTTCTTGTTATTTTTTGGCGAATGTGTTTGCGTATACTTTTTTTTCCGCTTCAAGTCGAATTCTGCATCGGAACAGTTCTGAAAAATTCCCCGAAAATTTCGCATTAATACAGTGAAAAAAATTACTCGGACGATAATAGTTGAAAAAAAGTTGCATCGAGCCAAGCAACGTTGAATTAGGCGATTTTAGTAATATTTCAGTGAACATGCAAAAAAAATGAAAGATGTAAGGGTGTGGGGGGGGGGGTTCGAGGCGTTTTTGCCTTATAAGAGCTGTTTGATAAAATGAAATCGACATCATCAAAAACCCATATAATCAGTTCGCAAAATCGATTTTTTTTTGTAATTTGCGATTTCATGTTGAAATTAAAAAAAAATAATTTTAATACTAGTCCTACATTTTATTTTATAATCTACCTAAAAATCATTAAAATTAGGTTGATTTTGGTGCATCACATCAAACAAGGTTGAAGAAAAACAATGTCAAATCAAGGTGAAAATTGATTACGATTGTTTTAGAAGTTGATTCAATTATTTACGAGGAAAAGTCGATTAAACAGAATGAATTTTCAAACTGAGTGTAATAAATGGATATAAAAATCGATTTGAAGAAATTAACATAAAAATTGACGTCATTGAATCGATATAAAAATCAATTTGATTGAATCGATACAAGAATTGATTTCATTAAATTGACAAAAAAAAACTCAATTAAATTAAATCAATATAACAATCAATTTCATTAAATCAGTAAAAAATTATTTGACTAAATCGATAACTGACTTGATTGAATCGATAGGAGAATTAATCTTATTAAATTGATATAAAAATCAATTTTATTAAATCGAAATAGCAATCAATTTCATTAAATTGATCTGAGTTGATACGAAAGTCGATTTAGTTAAATCGATATAAAAATCGATTTGAAGAAACCGACATAAAAATTGACTTCATTGAATCATTGAATCGATATAAGAATTAATTTCATTAAATTGATATAAAAATCAATTTTATTAAATCGAAATAGCAATCAATTTCATTAAATTGATCTAAGAGTTGATACGAAAGTCGATTTAATTAAATCGATATAAAAATTGACTTGATGAAACCGATATAAAAATTGACTTCGTTGAATCGATATAAGAATTAATTTCATTAAATTGACAAACGAATCAATTGAATTAAATCAATATAAGAATCGATTTCATTAAATCAGTAAAAAATGATTTGACTGAATCGATTTCATTAAATCAGTAAAAAATGATTTGACTAAATCGATTTCATTAAATTGATGTAAAAATTGATTTAATTGAATCGTTTTAAAATTGATTTGATTGAATCGATAGGAGAATTAATCTCATCAAATTGATATAAAAATCAATTTTATTAAATCGAAATAAAAATCAATTTCATTGAATTGATCTAACAATTGATACGAGCATCGATTTAATAATTAAATCGATATAAAAATCGATTTGATTAAATTGACATAAAAATTGACTTGATTGAATCGATAAGAGAATTAATCTCATTAAATTGGTATAAAAATCAATTTTATTAAATCAAAATAAAAATCAATTTCATTAAATCGACTTCATTAAATTGCTGTAAGAATCGATATAAAAATATTATTTGACTAAATCGATATAAAAATCGATTTAAAGAAACTGACATAAAAATTGACTTCATTGAATCGATATAAGAATGGATTTCATTAAATTGATATAAAAATCAGTTTTAATAAATCGAAATAAAAATTAATTCTATTAAATCGATGTATGAATTTATACCGAAGTAGATTTAATTAAATCAATATAGGAATCGATTTGACTAAATCGATATAAAAATTGATTTCATTGAATCGATATAAGAATTCATTTTATTGAATCGAATTAAAAAATCGATATAAGAATCGATTTCATTAAATTGAAACACCTATGTTTCTCATGGACAAACCATCGTAAAAGGTCAAAAAAAGAAAAATCGTTCTTCACCGCAAAACCAATCAACTCCGCACCGATCACTTGATACACCTTGTTTACATCAAATGAAAAAATCATTTCCACCGAAATTTACAATTCAAATACTTCGAAACGTGCTTTCGCAGCAAAAAACACGGCAAACTATTGGTAATCGTCTAATCTGCCTCGCACACGTGTAACGAGCTAACGTGAAAAAATTCCACCTTCGACACGCATAAGACGACTTACAAACGAGTAAAAAAACAAAACACTCATCTCATGAATTTCATCTAATCATCCCCGCAAGAAATGAATTTCAAGTAGCTCCCATGCAAATAAATGCAAATAAAAAATCATTATGAAAAGCTGCCGCTGTAAATTAAATTCTACTAGGAAAAAAAAAGGATAAAAGATGAAGGCTCATTTTGAAATTTAAGATAATAATACTTTATTCTTCGGGGAAAAAAATGCTTTTTATCGAAATTGTACGGATTTTTTGTTATGTTTTTCTTCTTTTTTTTTTAATCGAAAAAAAAAACCTTTTGCGTCTGAATTCGTCGTATACAAAAGATAAGCGTGCGGCAACGAGTTTGTTCCGATGGATTATTATAATTCACCATTTAATTAATCGAGCAGTTTGGTTTTTATTAAATATCATTTTTCTTCGACACGAATACAACAATACGAGATAAGGAAAAAAGGGGGGGGGGGCTTATACCTCGCGAAGAAAATTATTTTCAACTTTTCGAAAAAAATGAAAAAAACAGTCTTAAAGGAAACTATGTGACTTGGTTTATATAGAATTTCCCGGGGTGAAAAAAAAAGGAAAGAGGATTTCATTTTTTTGAAAATTTTCCGTTAATACGGAACGTTCGCATGATGGAATAGCTTGTTTAACAATCTTGATTCTAGTTCGATACGCGCGAACAAATGTTAATATTTATATAGCCTCGTCCCTCTTAAAGCTTCCCTTAAACTTTGTATACGTTTACTTTCGATAAGACTTTTCGCAACAAAGCTACCTATAACACAATAAAGGAAAAGTCTGCAGGTATAATGTACACGAGCATTGTCATTCTACGACATATGGCTTCGTATGTGTCTGTGTGCGAGCTGAAAATACACGATAAAACGGTGACTCGCGTCGAGCTATGAGGTTTTTAAATAAATTGAAAGTAAATAATACACAAAGGGAGCAATCATTTCTATCAAATTTCCCTTTCTGACACCTTTAAACATGTATACGTGCTACGAAGTACATATGTGCGAATGTGCTTTTTTTTCATAATGCAACGATCACGGTGTAATTTTCAAATTAAACCCACGCATCGTCGGCAATGCTCACGTGTGCGAACGAATTTTTTTTAATACTCGTTTTCGTAAACTTGGAAATTCCATTATACAGAGCATAGTGTATTCTGTCCGATGTGCGTTTAAACAAAAACGTCGCTTTCAGACGAATGATCTTTTCTTCGTCTAAAATTCGTCTCCGTATTGTAAATAAGATACGCGTTTATTTCGTTTCTAATTTCGAATTAAATTACGTTGGTTTTTGACGAGCGCAAAGTCGACGAAAAGCCAACAAACGCCGCGCGATTTTCTTATTTCGTCGAGCTGTAAATTACTAAATGAAAAATATACCGTTTACCGCGTTCCAGCGTCGTCCCGTCGCGTTCTCGTGCAACGTTTAACGTTTCGAGATGGCAATTGAATTAAATTATCTGCGAAAATTTTTTACTCGGCTTTTTCTGACGAGGAAAATTTTAATGAAATAGACGAGAGTATTTTTGTTTTCGGCGTAGACCGAAAGCCTGTTGCGTTTTTCGAGATACGAAAAAAATGATCGGTTCGTTTTTTGTTAATTTAATTTTCAATTTTTTTTTCTCCTTTGAAATAAGTAAATACCATTCTTTTTTGGACGATTTAATTTTCCGATAATTTTTCAATTATTCTATGCGGATAGTTCTCTTTTTTTCCTTTTTTTTTAAATTATAAATCGTTGCGATTGGTGATTCGTTTCAACCAAAGGCTATAAGCAGGTAAGCATAAGCGATTTGCCACCAGGTCCAGATTTTGATGAAATTTGGGTGGGAGGTGGGTACCATCGAGAAACGTTCATGAACAAAATTTCAGCTCGTTTTTGAGAAATTAATTTTTTTCGAAAATCAGATAGGAATTTTTTTCTCAAATTACAGTAAACGTCCCACGAACACAGAACACTTCGCTGGCCACATTCGCAGACGACACAGCCATTCTATCACCGAATGAGAACCTTCAGGAAGCTGTCAATCGCACCTCTGAGTGGATGAATCGGTGGAAGATTCAAATCAACGCTTCAAAATCGGTCCATGTCCCATTTACACTCAGAAGTAGTCTTGCGATGCGATGTCCATTAACATAGAGGGTGAAGCCATCCCCAAAGAGAATCAAGCCAAATACCTTGGCCTAACAATTGATTCTCGGCTAACTTGGAAGCCACACATTCTCAAGAAACGCGAGGAAGTCAAAGCCAAATTCAGGGCACTGTTCTGGCTGCTCAGAGCTCGGAACAAGTTGTCGCTGTCCAACAAGCGGTTACTATACCTGATGGTACTCCGCCCTGTCTGGTCATACGGGGCACCAGTGTGGGGCTATGCAGCTGACTCCAACCTCAAAATACTTCAAACACAGCAGAACATCATACTGAGGAAAATGACTGGCGCGCCATGGTTTATTCAGAACGATAACATACGCAATGACCTCAACCTGCCCACTGTCCGCGAAGTGCTGAGGAAGCTGGCAAACTCATACGAAAAAAGACTGCACAACCACCCAAACACTCTGGCTCTAGAACTACTTGAACCACCACCAAGGAGGCGACTTCAAAGACGATGGCCTACTGATATAGTCAGTCTCCAGCCCTAGTTATGTGTAAAATTAGATAGATGGATAGTTAGGTTAATTAGTGCTACTCCCTAGAGCCTCACGACTGCGTGAGCCACTAGAACATGTCAATGTAAATATCAAACTGTATTGTAGATGTCCACTCGACAGTTCAATAATAAAGCAATTAAAAAAAAAAAAAAATTACAGTAAACGGATTTAATTGAAATTTTGCTACATAATAGACCACTATAAGAGCCTTCTATAAAAAAATCAACAACCCCCCACTCTAATGTTTTCCCCTCCAAACGGGCGTTTTCAACTTTATTTATTTTTTGTAGGTATCTATCTCACTCGGCAACATTTTCAAACCTCATTTTTTAGATGTATTTTTGATCTCTACATATCATATATTTTTTTCAAAATTTTGCCTCCATGGAGTCGCGGTCAAAAAAAGCAAAAACCGCACGCGCGCGTTAGCCGATACTTCCCACTACGCGGTAGCGCCTCGTTTACACTTACGCGCGACGTCGCGTTAGGCCTGTAGTAACATGCCTAACGCAACGTCGTCCGTAAGTGTAAACGAGGCGCTGCTGCATAGTGGGAAGTACCGATTACCGCGCGCGCGCTCAAGCTCAGTACTTGAAAAATTTTTTTCTCAAAATCTACCGATTTTTGGGTTATGGATTATATAACGTTTTTTGTTTAAAATAATTTTAAGATTATTTTGCGATTCTTTTGGAGTCGAAAAAGACGATTTAAATCACATACAGTGACCGACTTTTTTTAAATCGTTTTTATCGCTCCAAAAAAAATTGCAAAATAATCTTAAAATTATTTCAAACAAAAAACATTATATGATCGGTAATCGGTGTGTAAACGAGGCGCCACCGCGTAGTGGGAAGTATTGGCTAACACGCGCGTGCGGTTTTTGCGATTTTTCACCGCGACTCCGTGGAGGCAAAATTTTGAAAAAAATATATGATATGTAGAGATCAAAAATACATCTAAAAAACGAGGTTTGAAAATGTTGCCGAGTGAGATAGATACCTACAAAAAATAAATAAAGTTGAAAACGCCCATTTGGAGGGGAGAAAATTGAAGTGGGGGGTTGTTGATTTTTTTATAGGAGGTCCTTGTGAGGGTCCACCATGTACTAAAATTTCAATTAATTCAGTCTATTGCAATTTGAGAAAAAAATTCTTAGGTATCTGATTTTCGAAAAAAATTAATTTCTCAAAAACAGGGGTGAAGGGGGAGCTGAAATTTTGGTCATAAACGTTTCTCGATGGTACCCACCTCCCGCCCAAACTTCATCAAAATCTGGACTCGGGGACAAATCGCTTATGCTTACCTGCTTATAGCCTTTCTACACGACTTGAAAAAAACTGAGCCCCGCTGACGAGCTCATTTCGCAAAAAACCTGCATAAGAACTCCTCCCATATCAGATACCACAACCACGTTACAAATATCGACTCGTCAAAGGTACACGACCATCGAAACACCAACACCTCGCAGCGTTACTGATAACAAAAATTCAATTTCCCATTAACGAGACACCGTCGCGCAACATGACTTTGGTCGTTATCACCGCATCTTCGTGATATTCCGGGGTATCGCTGTCGTCTTGACAGAAGTACTCACCCTTCAAGGGTTAACAGTCTACGCGGCACAGATGTGCGGTTTGGAAAAGCGTACCGTGCTCGTTGAAGGGGTAACAAGTGCTAGCACTTAACGTACTATTTGTTGTTCCATTCGATAAATTGACATATGTTCGAGTTTTATTAGCGTCGTCGTCGCGTTGCCATATCGCGTCCTAATTTATCGATTTCCCTTCGCCGTCATCGCGCCACCATTTGGATATAAATTTTTTTAATTCGGTGATAAATCGCGCCATTGTACACAGGGTGATTAAGCCGTTAAAAAAAGGGCACACGGGAGTCCTACCGTGTATCGATGATATTAACGCGAACACCGCCATCTGCGATCGAGAGCCATTCACGATGGGGTGGAAATTGCACCGATCTTCTTATCGGCTTTTCAATAGTACCGTCGTGATTAAAAACCATCCGCAGAGGGTATCTTGTACTTCTACACATCGCGGTATCAACCCAAAAGAAAAGCAAACGTTTGCGGTGCCAGGGGTAGCGAAATTTTCTGTTTACTAAACGTGCTTTTACCAAACGCAGACGAAAATGTTTTGCTTATGCAAATGATGACGAAGCGAAGTGAACGATTCGTGTTATTTATTCGAAGGTCTATGACCAGCGCGAAAATCCCGTATTAAACAATAGGCCGTTCGATTTACCCTTTAATACGCGGTGTTAGTTCGAGGTTTCAATTTTTCGTACGCTAAACTGATGGAATAATTTTCACGAGGATTCTTACTGCAAAAAAAGAAAAAAGTTCAAAAACGTATTTTTTTAATTCCTCCTAAAACCTGTTTTTTTTTAAATATAATATACACATATGAAATGGCAGTGCAATTTCGTTTGATTTTTTTTATTTGATATTCACTTATGCACGTTAAGGAAATGGGGAGAGGGGGAAAAGCGGGTGAAGTGAAAAAAAAAATGAAAGCCGAGGAATTGAGGAGCATCAGAAATGAATTTATCCCGATTTTCATATCAAAATCGATTTTTTTAATGGTTATTCGATTATTCGATTTCGATATTTTGATTTCGATGATTCAACTTTGATGTTTTGACTTCGATATGTCAATTTCGATTCTTCAATTTCAACATTATTACGTCGATAATTCGAAATTAATTCGATGATTGGATTTCACTACTTTGATTTCGATATTTCGTATTAAATGCTTCGATTTTTGGTATTTTGATTGCGATATATCGATTTTAACAATTCGACTTTGAGGTTTCAATGTTAATATCTCGATTTTGAACCTTGAAATATCGATATTTCGACCTTTATTTGGATAATTCAGTTTCAATACTTTAACCCTCAAATTTCGATTTCTCGATTTCGATGTTTCGATTTTGATATTTTGATTTCGATTTCGATTGTTCAAATTCAACATTATGATGTCGATAATTCGACTTCACTTTGATGATTGGATTTCACTACCTTGATTTCAATATTTCGTACTAAATGTTTCGATTTTTGGTATTTCAATTGCGATACATCGATTTTAACAATTCGATTTTGAGGTTTCAATGTTAATACTGCGATTTCGACACATTAATTTTGATGTTTCGATTTCAACCTTGCAACATTGATATTTCGACTTTTATTCGGATAATTCGATTTCAATGCTTCGATTTCGATATTTCGATTTTGATTCTTCAACTTTAACATTACGATGTCGATAATTCGACCTTAATTTGATGATTGGATTTCACTACTTTAATTTCAATATTTCATATTAAATGTTTCGATTTTGCGATATATCGATTTTAACAATTCGATTTCGAGGTTTCGATGTTGATGATTGATTTTGATAATTGCACCTCGACATTTTAATTTTGATACTTCGATTTCAACTTTGCAAGATCGATATTTCGAATATCGATTGTAACAATTCGATTTCGAGGTTTCGATGTTGATAATTGATTTTGATAATTTCACTTCGACATTTTAATTTTGATACTTCGATTTCAACTTTGCAAAATCGATATTTCGAATATCGATTGTAACAATTCGATTTCGAGGTTTCGATGTTGATGATTGATTTTGATAGTTCCACTTCGACATTTTAATTTTGATACTTCGATTTCAACTTTGCAACATCGATATTTCGAATATCGATTGTAACAATTCGATTTCGAGGTTTCGATGTTGATAATTGATTTTGATAGTTCCACTTCGACATTTTAATTTTGATACTTCGATTTCAAATTTGCAAGATCGATATTTCGAGTCTGATTTCAATGCTTCGATCCTCATATTTCGATGTTGATTTTTCAATTTCGATGTCTCGATTTTGACACCATAATTTAATGTTTTGATTTCAATATTTCGATTTCCATATTACAATATCGATATTTTGGCTTTAATTTTATTTTAGAGTTTTGATTTCGATATCTTAAATCGTATAGATTTCGATGTTTGGTATTTCGATTTTGATATATCGACTTCAACAATTTGATGTCGATAAATCAATGTTGATATTTCGGTTTTAATTTTTTGACTTCGATGTTTCAACTTTGCAATTTTGATTTCGAGATTTCGATTTCAAAATTTTGACCAGTTATTTTTTACGAGGGCTTAAAACGCACGGGAGTCCCTAAAAAAATCCAAGCCCGGGGAATCTCCCTCCCCTTCCCTCCCTCTTTCCTCCTGGTTGGGCTTATCCTCAAATAATTTATCGAATTCTGGAAATGAATTAATTTTATGAAACACATTTTTTAAATAATATTTCTCATTCGATTCACTCAGCCTTGAGTTTTTTTTTCAAGTTGAATACGTTCTTATCAGATTCTAAACACTTGATCTTATTTATTGAATTTTTTTCCCAGTCAAAACACTCTGATTGCAATTCTGATTTTTTTTGGGAGCTAAAATTCTTCGACATAGATTAAATTTCTCGAACGTGGATAAGGAGAATGCGCGAGCTTGCACCAAAGCATCTCGGTTCGTGCGCTCGGATCGTTATCACAAATTCATAAATCCGCCCTTTTTACGCGAGTGCAACACAAAAGGTGTATAATTCGAAAGCGTCGTATAAAAGCGCAGATTTCGAGGTAATTTTTCGTTCATTTTTATTACAGAAAAAAAAGAGTAAAAAAACCTGGGTGGGTCTGCATCGGCGGCGAGGTATACAATAACGTGTACACGGTTGTGAAAAACGATTACACCGGAATATACAAAGCTGGTACTTACTACTTAGCTTTCATTTATATAATAACATAGCGTCGAGCGAAAAAGTATAAATGCGGCAAATTAATGATAGAGGGAAAGAGAAAAATTTCCCTAATACTTTGGGCGTGTGTGTGGGCGAAACGGAAAACGCGGGTATTTTCAATAGCTGCATTATACACATTAATGTACACTTTTCAGATACGATAGAAAGAACCCCGAGACGAGGTGCGGAGCTACGCCTTTTTTCTTCGATATGCGTTTCCCTTTATGCCACGAATTTACAGCAGGTTTTGGTTTCAGCGTATCGTAGACTTATTGCATGAGACGTCGTGCATCAGGCGTGCGATCCCTTCGAAAAGGCATCGTTTTTAAGATTTAATTCGTCAAATGTTACCTCGTTTAATCTTCTTTGTGTATTCGGACCGTCCAGTAATACCTCGTACGGCCGTTCTCATCAAACTTTCATGCCGCGTATTTTCACGGCTTTTATTAGGCGGATCGTAACTCGAAAAGTTGAACGTTGTGTACTTTCGAAAAGCACACGAGCTCGCAACACCGAACATCTTTCTGCGTCTAGCCCTTTTTTAATACCCTCGCGACGAATATATTTTAATGAGATCAACCAGTGGTGAATGCATCAAGAGTTTACTCTGCTGGAAGACGCATCGAGATCTCGTATGTACGAATGCGTCCCGCACATAAGAAACCGTGAGTGCGAACCAACCGAGAATACGTAATCGAGAAATTAATCCGGAGATTTTTTCCTCGGCTCGCCAAACTCCCGGCACGAAATTACCCGGCGTTAATGCATTTTCAAAAAGCGACTCTCTCGTCTACCGCAGGCGTTACTATGGCTCGTGCATTAGCTACAGATATTAGCGCATTTAAAACACCTATCCCCGTAAGCGGCCCAGACGCCTGGTTAAAGTTTTCCCACAATGTCTAGAAAATTTCAAGAAAAACTTTCCAAAGGGTGTATTTTAAATCATATTAAAACGTGTTTCCATTTTATTGCTTACGCTTCGTTTGGCTCGGTAGGTATTGCCGAGACGAGCGAAAAAAATCCTCGAAAAAAAAAGTACCTACCTTCGTAATTCTTACGACGTCGTAGTATTTTCAAATATATCCGTACATCCCCCCCCCCCCAGCACCGCTCCAACTCCAACGACAGACTAATCCTCAACACGCGATACATCATTAGCGAAAATACACATTTTTAAACTTTTCCATAAAACTAACATTTTGATTTATAAGTACACGGAAACTCTCTAATTGATAAACTTCGCAGACATAGTCGATTCGTTGGTTAAATCGCTACCTTTTTTTGCAGCCAATAATCTACAAAAACTCAGAACCCATCGAATCGTATATTTACAACCACGTCTAGGGATTACGTATATTCGTACGATACACCCTAAAAAGCTGCGGTGCTTAGAAATATACGAATAAAAAAAAAAAACAGATTTAAAAAGTAATAATCGTTGTTCGTCGCATTGAAGTTTTAAATAATTTTCAGGATTAAACGAGTAAAACACGCGAATAAACCAAACCCCCGAGAAAATTTTCGCCTCGTTTCGAATCCCTGTAATCGACATCGACGACGGTGAAAATTTCCTCGTCGAGAATCACGCGAGCTGGAGCTTTTTTCGGCTTATACGTGTCCACACCGTGCCCCTCCCCTCCCCCCGAGTTTCGCGTTCTTATTACATCGTCGTCTGGGTGTAATCGCGCAGTGATTACCTTGACGGAGCGTTCGATATAGAGGAGCTCGAGATACGCGCCCGGGGGAGTTGAAGAATTTTGTATTTTTCCGACAATTCCAAATATTTTCCGCGGAGTATCGCACTCTTACGGCGGAGTCGAGTTCGAACTCGAATATTTCGAATTTCGCGAAATTTCAAGGTTGAATTTGGCTGATGAAAGGTATTTGTTGAAGGTAAATTTTCCATGCGTAGTTATTTTTTGAAATAACAGCTTGAAAATTTTTGGCCAAATTCAAGTTATTTTCCCTTTGATAGGTTAATTGTAATATTTCCAGTGTTGCAAAAACCAAAGCGAAAAAAAAACGAAAATGTTTGATTTTCTGATAAAGTTTTCAAAAAACGAAAAAAAAAGTTTTTCTTCGTTTTTTAAATGTCGTTTAGAACAAAGTTATTTTTTTGAAATTTTAATATGCCTCATTGTCCAATCCTCCATGAACGTCAACTTACGTATTATTTGAGAAATAACATTTTTTTGATATTTTACGAAATTCCTCGTGTTTTTGTAGCTGAAAAAGTAAATAACCACTTACCCAAAAAAGCGAAAAAACAAAAAAATAAGAAAATTACAATGGGTTTTTCAAGTAACTAAAACATCATAAAGTTCGATTTTGTAAAATATCAAAAATTATTCATTTTTCAACCAAATTGATGTTTGAGCAGGATCGGAATTTCAAAAAAACAATTTTCGTGGCTTTTGACAATACAAAGAAAAAAACAAAATAAAAAAACTGGGAAAAACGTTATTTTTTGTTTTTTTTTCTAGCAAAAACAAAACAATTTAAAAAAAAAAGTAATTTTTTAGAAAAAGGGAAATGAAAAATTTTTCCTTTTTGCAACACTGAATATTTTGACATTACAAGCATAAATTTGATGTCTCACAAGGGAACTACTTGAGGTGTCCAAAATTTTAGCTGCCCAAGTTGACTTTTAAATTTTTGGCGAATTTTTGAAATTTGAAAATTACAAAATTTCGATTAAAAATAAAGAATTAGAAAAAAAAACTCGAAAAATGATTTTAAATCGTGCAAGAAATGTTTCCCCCTAATTTGAACCCACTGAATCCGAAAATCGCATCGGCGAGCCGTGCTGGAGCCTCCAGCGCGATTTTTATTTTTCTCCAGGAGCTCAAAATGCTCCAAACTGGCTTGCTGATGCGATTTTCGGATGCTAAAAATCGAAAAGTCAACTTGGGCAGCTACAATTTTGGTTTTGGGGAGTTTTTGACATGCTCTTTCCAAAAATCCCCTTCAAATCCGAGCAGGACACCTCAAGTAGTTCCCTTGTAAGCATATTGATGAAATTATTAGAAAAAAATCACCAAAAATCTTCCACATCTTGGCTCTTACGCCTCTTGTTTTCAACATTTTCCGAGTCCTCTTCCCCTCATTTAATAGGAAACAAAATACCCACTCTTTCCTCCCTTCCCTTTCACAGTTGCATTTTTTTTCATAACGTTGGTAATATCAATGAAATATTCAAATCTTCCACTTCTTACCCCTTACTTCTTTTCTTTTCATCATCATTTTCGTTTCCTTTCCCCTCATTATCGGTTTTGTTTTACTTCATAAAAAATAAAATACCCTCTCCTTTCCTCCCTTTCCCTTTACCCTGCATTTCTTCTTTATTATAGGTGTTTTAAAACGAATTGAAAAAAGTAGGTATTCACTTCTAGTTACGAACCTTAGCTAGAAAACCTTTGTACATAAATATTTACAGTTACTTTTCTCCTCTTCATTCAACATGTTCTGTTGCCGTCTCTGTTATTTTCACACATTGCCACCTGCACAATGGAGAATAAAAGGTTTGGTTTTTTGCATGAAAGAACAATGGGACTTCTTCGAAGATACAATATTGACCAGGTATCCCGTGACTCCGAGTAACTGTACTATTTTATTTTGCACCCCTATTTTCTCCGTCTTTTTTGCAGCGGAGGTGTTGACGAGAGTGGTTATTTGTATTTGCTGATGATATTTTAATTCGGACAGTTTGTTGTGACACATCTCCAAGAGTTTCTTGGATTTTAGTAGTTCGAAAATATCAAAATATATAAACGTATATTTTCGGCTTAAGATTTATCGATTTTTGGAATATCAAACAAAGGTATGTATTCTTTTTTTTAGGTATTATATTTTTAAATCCGTTTTCATTCGCCAATTTTGCAATAGATGACGTGATCTTTTGAATTTCTCGTATTAATTTTGGGTTATTTTTCAGAAAATGTCGTGTCACCACGCAAACTTAGACATCTTGAAACTCGCACTCCGCATACAAGACGCGTACGTAGATTTAATAGATGTTTTCGAACCAAAGCAAGACTACAACTATACCGCGGAAGAAGCTGAATTATGCTACAACACCCTACGCAAACTCTTCCATTTATTCGTAAGCCAACAGCATTTCCTAGACGTCATGTACAAATCGGATATCATCGCTCGTTCAAATATTCCAGGCGAAGTTGAGCAAAAAGTGCGTAAATTTCAAGCCGTGTACAAACAACATTGCTCCGCTTCCGACGACGCGGTTTGCAATTCGTTACCGAAGCACGTTCCCGTATCGAAGAGCTGGGCCTATGTCAGGAAATCATTGAAATCGCAAAATATTCTATCACATTTATTCCATCTTAGTGCCAAGTTACCAAGTGCAATAGAAGCAATGATGGAAAATTATATACTATTTGGCATCACTCTTGAAGTAACGTACGACATATTGGAAAGAATTTACTCTTGTAAGTCTAGGAAACTGGTCAAAAGCGAAATAAAGATGATTCAAAATTTGCAAAATCCAACGAATTTTCTGGAATGCGAAATATTAATAAAATCGGTGTTACGCGCATATGGAATTTTGAATATTCTTGGTCGTTTGAATAAAGAAAACGCTTCCATATTGGAGCAAGCGGTTATTTCCAAGTTTGATCATCATTTTACTACATCCTACGAAGATTTTTTCAACTTTGAATCTTCCGAGTAGCAGACATTTGTGATTTTTAAACCATTCCGTGAATTTTTATAAATCGAATTTTTGTACAGTAATTTAACCTGCTTGATTCGGCCATTTTGTAATTTTTTTTTAAATCTGATGTTTTTACGCAGCAATTTGAATTTTATTTTTACGAATTTACATTCGCTATACGAATATAAGCAATGTAGCTATGTTTTTGTAATATTCGCGTATTTTTAGAACAAATATTCAACATTTTTGACCATTTTAAGCTCGTGTAAATATGTAGTAGCTTTCATGCGATTATTTAAGGATTAAATGTTGAAACCCGAGTTTAATTATAAAAGTGGTTTTTTCTTCAAATGAGTTGACATGTTGACAAAGCTTCGTAAACAAGCGTGTTCCTTCAAAAAATCGAGTAAGCAACCAATACTTCACTATGAGGAATACTAAACACGTGTTGGCGTCTAACGAGTCGAAATGACGCTACGAATTTTCCAACTGGAAATGAAATCATTAAAAATGATCAAAGGGCTGAAATATAATTGGTCAACTTAGCTAATTTTAATTTGTAATTTTCGTGGTGTTAGATTGTTACAGTTGAATAAAAAAATCCAATTTTGGTCAACTTGTCGGGAAATTTTACTATTAAGATAGGGCTATGGATATACAGGGTGTTCCGGGGTAGAAGTAAGGCCTTCAATCCAGAAACTGTGCAACATAAACTGAGTCTATGTATGCATGTTTGCCTAACCCTCGGGCCGCAGGGG
>QBDW01005189.1:0-26628 GCA_003261595.1 Maconellicoccus hirsutus | reverse complement strand
ATTTTTCAAAATTATGTAAATTTTTGCAATTTTCAATTCTTGGACGACCATAACTTTTCAACTGTGTGAGATGGAGAAGTGAGGTTTGCGGCATTCAACAGGGCGGTCTTCCCCCCTCCAGAAACACTCTTCAGGGTGATTGGTCATAAGTGAAGTTTTTCATCAATTCGTATTTTTTTTGAAAAAACTTTTTATGCCGATCATTTTGACAAGAACCACATATTTCTATCTATTTTAGTAATTGAGGTATAATTATTCAAAATCAGTTGACAAAAATGAAAAAAAATTTTTTTGAAAGAGTATACCGCTGCCCCTGCGGCCCGGGGGTTAGGCAAACATGCATACATAGACTCAGTTTATGTTGCACAATTTCTGGGTTGAAGTCCTTACTTCTACCCCGGAACACCCTGTATACGTTACTGAAACGTAAGGGAAGGGACGAAAAACAATATGCAACCAGTTCAACTCAACATACCCTCAATTTGCAACCAACCAAATCGAAGGCACCATCGATTACAGGAATTACGATGCATAAAATCTCGAGACACTATCGCGGATAATTCATCCACCGAGAGATTTCACTTTTGAAAAGCATTCGCGAGACGACGGTTTAAAATACAACCCGACGCGATTTCCAAGGTTTGCTCATCGTTACCGCAGACAATGACGTATTGCGAACGTTGTAACTTTACACGCAGACAAGGATGAATTTTTCATACCGGTCGTCGCGACGCGTATCCACCCCGATTCGCCCGGCGCGCCGAAGAAGAACTAACGAATTTAAATACTTTTTCAAATTTCGCCGCGTCGGGTTCGTCGACGCGGAAAGACGAAAAATTACCCTCTTTGAAGATTAATCGCGACCGATTGGCGAAATAAAAATTCGCGTTCGCAAGCGACGGCTATATTTCATCGTAGCACCGTTTCCGTCTCAAAAGCGCCGCGTTCGAGGTACGATTTTAATATCTCACCTTATCTACCACACAGCGTTCGCATATATCGACGACGAATCGTGACTGGTATTTCGGCTTTCCTTTTCGCCGCGTACAGCAGGAAGCGAATTGAGTATGGTATCCACAGGGTGTCGTTTATTTTCGTATAAATAACCAACGAAAACGTACACTTGATCGTTTTTCGCGACTCGCCTCTTTATTTTTTCGATAAAGGGAACACTTTCACGCGTACGTCGCGTATCCTGCTGCGCTCAGATTAACGTTTCGACGTGACCGAAATGACGACGACGCGTTGAGCGCTTCTCCAAGGCGATGTTGATTTTACGACCTAAACTAGGTAAATATCGTCGACGATATATTGAAATGTCTATTTCGCCGACCAAGATCGTACATTAAACGACACAAGCGATCTCGCGTACCCATCGGGGTCTTTTTTCATCTGTCCCGGGCCGCGCGCAAACCGCGCGAAATAAAAAATAACGCCTTAAACGTCTTATATGTTAATCATTTCCACTCTAATACCTGTCACGATTTACGATAAATTTACTCGACAACGGAAGCGAGAAAAAAAATCGGCGATAGCCTCGGCGCGGCGTGTTTACGTAGAAAGTTATACTTTCCTGTCTTTTGTACCTGATACCCCTCCCTACATGTGTCCTCTATGTTGGTTGCTTTTTCGCCGCGTACAAGACTACGTGATTTATGACAGTCTTCGAAAAATGGTGTACGTGGTAAACGTTTTACACGAATACGTAATCTTTATATTGAAAAAAAAATCCCTTTAGTCGAGCAACCATATTTGCGTAGAAAAAAAGTCATCTTTTGACGAAAAAATGTACCAAATTGTTATTAATACTTTATGCTGAAAATATCGCGTATACGAGAATTTACAAATAACCGAAAAAACATCCTTATCGCTTGGTATTTCCAACGTATTTAAGGATGTTTTCGAAAATACGGTTCATTTTGTAGACTTGTTTTTTCAGAAACATAATTTTCGACTTTATAAGCAACGTCCTCCACCTTGGAGAACATGAGTCTCGTAATGAAACCGTCAAAAGTGTGAATCTGCAATTTCAATAAAAATTGAATTCTTGGAAAGAGAGCACTAAAAATTAATAATTAAATTTTGACTGATGAAAATGATTTTTTTGAATTTTCGCGAATTTCTAGTCAAATGTGTGCTCAATTTACCAAAATAACGTAGAAAAGTCCAGGCACATGTATACTCTGTCTTTTAGAACGTTGATTTTTCAATTAGAAAAAAGGGGTGTAGGGGGTCCCCAAAAATTAGTATTGTTTTTCCAAAGTATCTAGCCATCTACATTTTATACCATTTTTCCAAACTCAAAAAAATTAAATACCTTTTATTATCAGTGCTGTTTCATTACTATCCAAATTTCTCAAAATTTGGAAAACTGTGCTACAGACATAAAACTTGTACTTGACTCGATGTCATTTCTAAACTTTTAACGAATAATACGAGATAACCCGACTTGGGCGTTTAATTAATAAACGAAGACGAAAAATACTACACGGATGATTCAAACGTGTCACGAAGCGTTAGCAGATTTTCCGCTATTTCGAGTCAAGTTTCCGCAGTTATGTTCTCTCTATCGTTCTGTTCGTACCAACAAGACAAACAGGCATACACGAGGAAAAAGTTAATACAAATTTCAACTTCCGAAGTACTTATCGATAAGGCAGCTTTTCGAGTTAGTTGAAGAGTGAAATTCGCCCATAAGGGTAATTTTTCAATTTAACTTGGAAACAATCTGAAAAAGAACGTGCACGTGGCACTCGAATAAGGAAACGTATGCATTCGAAGTTACTTAAAATTATTCGAGATTTCGTGACCATTTTTAAAAACTGTTAAAATCTACTTAATTAGAATATAAACGAGTTTACCCTAAATTGCAAGAAAATAGCTTAAAAATTATCAAATTAATTGAAATCTGGTTCAGAATGAAGCTTAATATTCAATAAAAACTGAAAAGTTGGCGTTAAAAATTCGCGATTAAGTTTTGTGACTTTTTAAAACTCATTGATGAATTTTACATATTTTTATATTAAACACACTTGGTTCAGTTAAATTTTTTTTTTGTTTTTTTTTTTAATAAAAATAATATAAGTATATTTTTTTCAAACTTATTTTTTATATATAGCGCATAATTTTGTTTTTCAACAAATTATTACCATTTTTATTCATTTTTTGTACGCTTTGTAGAATACACTCCCTCTCCCCTCACAAGTTGAATACATACCTTGCGATTGCATGACAACGAATATTTCAGCAAAATACTGCAACTGCGGCGTATAATCCAATAGAAACTCACCTGAAAAAAAAAAAAAAAAAAACTTAACACAAAGTCCAAAAGAGGGGAAAGGGAGCAACTTTCGTTCAAAAAAAACTTTTTGCAAAAGGAATATTTTAAATTCATTTTGGGGGTGGAACCTCCTTTGAAAAGAGGGAGCGATGAAAATTTGTTTCCTTGGTGCAATTCGCTTGAAAGAAAAATTTTAAGTGACGGATTTTTGAAAAATAAGGGCGATGAAAAATTTGTACCGTCGCTTAAAATCATCTTTTTAGTGGGTAGAAAGAGAATTAAGCCAATTGAGACTCCACTATACACTAAATCATGCAAAACTACGTAAATCATCCAACATGATTTCAGTCGCGGGTCAGAATCAACTCAGATTATTCCGGCAACTTTTCACTCTCTTCTTTGTCACTTCACCAACCCAAGACCACAATTATAATAACCCTCTCGTCGGTAATGCCACCAAAATAATGCCCGATTTGATAAATTAATCAAAAAAAGCCTCAACCCCGCATGGTAACTTTTCGAAGCTCAACAAGCGTATAATTTTTTGACGCGAAAACACGACGACATGATAAAAACGCAATTTACACGAGTACTTTATTTGCGATACGTTGAATGGTTGCGTCTAATGTGTACACGTATGTCACCACCACAAACACACACACACTTAAACAGGAAAAACGAAAGTGGAGTCGATTGTCACCATTAAAATAAACCAAATCAGTTTTCTTTACTCTTCATAAACTCTACTCGCCTCCTACGACATCTCCTCACCATCGGCCTTCCACTCGGCGACAAAATACTACACGTTTACGACAGGAAAAAAAGTCAAGAAAAAAAATATTCCTGTTCGTCGTATGATCTTTATCCTGTGTAATACGACAAAGCCACGCGGAAAAACGATTTACATAAAAACTTCTCAAATATTTGCTTAAAATGTCACCAAGTATCATACAATTTTTCCTTTCCATCTTTTCCTCGGTTACGTATTCTACGCTCAACACGATATTTTTTCATTCCGTTTCTTTTTTTCGCCATTATTAAATTATGTTTTTCGTCGTGTAAATAAAACGTCTATGCTCGTCAGCGCCGCGACGACGGTGAAAAACGTCAGAGAGCGGGAAATTTAAATTAAATGGTACAAAAAGCAAGTTTTTTTGACGTTTTTTTTTTTCACCTCTTTTCGCGTCGTTTGCTCGTCGTCGGCATATACGGTTATTGTATTGTGAACGCATTACCTCAGCATATGCGACGTGTCTGCTTCTACAAAAGAACGCTTTTTTTGCTAGTTCGCGTCGATGCGCGGACAAAAAGAAACGAGTCTTTTTTGATCCTTCGTTCCGATGCCGATCGGCAAGACAAGTTGAAAATTTTATTAGGAAATAGATTAAAGAAATTTACTGGTGATTGATTTACTACGTGTACACGCTCGCCAAGTTTCTCCGTTTAGATGGATTTTATGTAAATTGTCGTATGATGAGATTTTAGCAGCGAGATAAAAACAAAGACGTCGTTCGCCTTTTTTTTCCCTCCCAATTCTCGTATACGCTCCGTAGCCGTCGCTAGTGTATTTTTACTATGCGTTGTCATCCTCCTTCACGTCTCCGGTGCTTTGTCGTGTTTTCGATAAATTGTTTCTTTTTCGCATTTTACGACAAGTTATAGGTTATACGTTGCCCGATCGAATCCCGTCGACGGTGTAATTTATTTTTTCAAAATCGCTTCTCGATAAAATGAGCCTCGATAAATCGAAGCTGCAGTGAGAAATCGAACATGAACCGTTTTAAAAAGGGGGTTTGTAATTTTGACGATAAAAATTTCATATTTGATAACACTGCTTTGGATTAATTTATAAACAATTATTCGCTACCTTTGACACATATCATCATCTTTCTCAAAAAGATATGAAGACGAAGTGCTTCGAAGATGTTATGAGTAAAAAAACTCTAGCCTACTCGAGTATCAAAGCTGCGACGAAAATCTCCCTTTCCCCTTGATATATGCTTAGCCCAGATACGTAGTCCTTTCGCACGACCTCGGGTAACACGCACGTCACACCGAGAGAAAATACGTAAATTGAAATATCTTCGATCGAGAACGTTGTAAAAAAAAAAAAGGGTACAAAACTCATCCCCTGCCTCAAGCGATGTAACGGTGTAAATGTAAACAAACCAACTATCGAGAGACGTGCTCGAACGAAGCGAAACGTTGGTGTTTTACATTTTATATGCAAATTTCCACGAAAAAGGAAGCTTTTATCGGGTACGCGTTTAATTTTTCCTTCATTCGACGTTCTTTTTTCTCCCTTCGCTTCGGCGAAAAGTGTATCGCGACGATAAAACACTCATCAATCTCGGATTACAAGAATTAATACCTCTTCGAGTATATCTCGAGAGAGTACTCTTGGTTCAGCGAGGGTGTCATGTATGAAAATGCGGTAAATAATGCCCAAGAATTGTTTCATTTCTCAGATACGTAGGAAGAAATCAAAATGTGTTTGAAAAAAGAACACTTTACAGGACCAAAAGTACGTAAAGTCGGCCTGTACTCGCTCGATTCGAATTTTCAAATGAGATAAAAAGGAAACGTCTCTGCGGTGGATTGACTCGAGTATACGGAAAAGCGCCAAATCTCAAGAAACTTTTCTTTTTAGAAGTGACTGATTCGGAAAAGCATTTTTACCTAGTCTTCCGCCGAGCAACCTTTTTCGTTCTCGAGACTTGGGTGAAATTCCGGTACGGTACATTGTTAAGAGAGATATACAAGCTCGGTGGTATTTTTTTTCCTTTGGACAATGAGCCCACCCTAATGACCTAGTTAGTGGAAAATACCTCGAAAGATGGTTTTCACCATATTGAATTGGTTTTTGAAAAAAAAAAGTGAGGAACGTCCGGCTTCATAATGACGTGAGACTTGATACGTAAAATTATCAGAGTAACAAGTGGTTGCACGAGGAAGAAAGGAGGAACTTGTTTGCATAGGCCTTGTTGTTGAGTAGGAAAATCCGTATAAGTAAAAAATCGATATAAGGGACTTAAAAAACCACAAAAAACAGGACTTGCGAATATAGCATTTGTTCCTATGAAGTATGACGTAGCATGCTCGACGCCATTCTCCAGCTAGATTGACTGGACTCCATAACACAGGTAATATTTCATCGCACCGGGGGTAATATGACAGATTACGCGTACAAATCTGGAGGCAGATTTCACATATCGTCACATCCCCCTCCACGTTGATATCATTTCACCAAAAAGACAGGAAATGGGAAACCGTAGTACGTAGTAGATAATTCGATTTAAATGTTTTCTGATTGCGAAATATTTGCGTGACAGATTTCCCCTTCCTCCAGCCCTCTTGTATTTCGCTGTCCATCACATGTACGAGGTGATTCTCTCGATTTTTAGGGTTATTTCGAACACACCGTAATTTATTTGTTTCGGCCGTCGAATATAAACCAGACGACACTTCATCGGTGGAAACCGACGAACGGATGATTAACGAGTTCGCGAACGAAAGCGGAACGCGGGTATATCGGCGAAGATACGCGATTTCCAATTATGCTACTCGCAGGAGAGGTGTGATGATGTGGTGAAATGAGTTATGACTTTACATGTCGCGTCGTGTTAAAAATTCACCGTGTACATCGTTCGACAGAGATTAACGCGTAATCGAGCGATGATATTTATTTCGATGCGTAATTCACTCGTCACTGGTAATTTGAATAAAGCGCGAGGACAAAAGAGCTCACGAAGAATGGAGGTATTTGCCAACATGCAGCCGAGGGGTATAAGTTAAAATGACGTTATTTGCCCAAGGTAACGGCTTATTGCGGCATTCGCGAAATAAAAGGGATTTTCCATCATAACGTTGAAAATAGTCTCCCGAGACTAAAAATGGGTGATGTAGCTAAAAGGCAAATAAAAAGCAACCGAGAGCAGACCTCAAAACGGATAAAATCCAAGAATAAGCACGCAAATTACGGAAGCATTATGTTGGCATTTCTTTCCGACGTGTTGAATATTTATAACTTAATTTTAAAGACATTATTAAGGAGATGCGAACGAGCGTGGTGTTATTTTAGTGCATCGTCTTTTGTCGCCGAACTAGAAAAGCACTCGTTCGATTTAACGCGTTGGTGGGCGATAGAAAGTAACGACGAAGAAGACGAATTTACAGCAAAAAAAAAAGTTTCACCAATGAAAGGTCGCAACGTGAAAATAAGTCTTCCATTATCAGCCGATTTCAACAGCAAATAGATAAACCACGCCATCTACCGTATCACTCGTGTAACACTAGACCAACACATACTTCTGTGGGCGTTTGATGGTGGGGGAAAGACGACGCTGATTCGGAACTCGGTAGTCATTCGGAGCTCGTACTTCCTCACGTGAAGAGGTGCAGCGCGCGTTCAACTTGTTTATTTCTGCATTTCGAGGGCAGGCGGGCAATATAACGGTGAAAATGTAAATTTCCAGCAAAACAATAATAAATAACAACTTTTTCGTCGAAAATTACCCGCTAATTATTCCGTAATGCCACTCTACTCCGGCTCTAATTATATATAATTTCTTTAACCTTTTTTCACCGCGTAATACGTAAAAATTAACACCTCGCTGATACGATTTGACCAGCCTCGTAGGCCATTTCGGTTAATAGGCTGGATCACGACATGGTACCATTAGCGTTGCAGCGTTAAATCACGGCACGCGTCCGCGGTATGTGTTTAAAACCTCGAGCAGCTCGATTGACGTGCAATTTAAGCGACGCACTTCATGCGTTGTAAATTACAGGTTCGAAATAAACGAGCATTTTATAAGCCAATTACGCGATGGCGTACACCTGAAAACCACCGCTTGTAAAGGCCAAGCAACCGAAATCACAAAGGCGATTCGCGCGCACCCTTGTGCTAGTGATTTTCCAAGCACTGTGAGCGGCTATGCCCCGCACTGTGAAATATTATCATTATTTTTTACACAGCTGGTTATGTTTGCTTTATAATTGACGGTCATTTTTCATGCGAATTATTTTCACGTCGGTATCGATCAACGTTCCAACGTGGCCGCGAGTTCGTTCCGTTCGGATGTTTTTTCTCCATCGTCGACAGGAAGCGTCGACGTATACAATCGAAGCGCCTCCGCTAACGAGTCGATTAATCCGTAAAACATACTTCGCCGCGTTCGCGGCGTTCTCAAGGTGTATCACAATTTAACCAACGGCGCGAAGCACGCGCAGGGTACATAGAAAAGCCAACGAGTTAAATTAAAATATACGGAAAAACAGGTAATACGAGGAATAGCGAGAAAAAAAGCAATCGCGCTCATGATTGATGAGCTTTTATATACGCGGCGGCGCTAAATGAGTAATTTTTCTCGTAGCGTGCGAAAAACTGAGCCAAACGCGAAATTGCATCTCGTCTAGAAGTGAAATACGTACCGCGGAAGAACCAACGTGAAACAGAGCAAAAGGTTATTAACGAACGATGAACGAGAAATGGAAAAAAATTCAAGTAAGAACGCGCCGCTGCATCGTACAGGTTCGGAAATTAATTTCGTATCTCATCTCCGCATCGTTTATTAGATGCAATTTTATTAGCTACACGAAAATAAAACAGATCGGGTTTGTTTATCGGTGGATAAATTCGATGCTGCGTTCTTTTTCGCCGGCATTAGTCGCCCTTCACCTTTACCCGCTGGCAAACTCGGCGTATATCTTTCTTTCGCGAGCATCGTTTCGTCTCGCATTTACGTTCTTCGGTTGGCGCATGATTTTGCGAAAATCGACGTTGCGATGCGATGAAATTATAACGGTGACATATTTTCCGAGCCCGGTGTAACGAAAATCCTATTTGGAAACCGGTAAACTGGAAAATACGGGGAAAACCAAATAAAATAGGGTGAAAATTACAACGAAAGTGGATTATGAAATGTAAACGCGTGCTTGGAATGAAATTGCGTTTTTTTTGTTCATTTTTTTATTTGTTTCATGTATTCAACGAACTAAAGTTTTGATCGCAAATTGCTTCGTTGATGAGGATGGGGAAATGGGAAGAGTAAAGGGATCTGAGAATTTTCCTTGTCACTTAGTCAAAGTCGGGTAATCTTTCGAAATACGCAGCTCCTCAAAAGGATTCCCCAAACAGACACGGTAACTTGCGGTAGCGATGCCGATATCTTAGCGGTACTTCTTTACACACCAACGCGATATTTTTGAGGTACCGCGAAGTATCGCAGATTTTGGAATTTTTTTTAGTCATTTCACTTACTTTAGGAAAGAAGCATGTTATGAATACGAAATTGTAAAAAAAATAGCAGCAGTGCTACTTGTAGTGTTGCTAATTTAGGAAGATGAAGTAGTACGGTAAGCATAAGTACACATAGTAATTAACTTAAATTTGATTTTGTGGAATTTTTTTATCATTTTTTTATTTTATGTAACTAGCATTACAGTCAAATGAATAAAATGATGGAAACGACCATGTAGAACCATAAAAAGCCATTCTGAAAAGATTTAAAAATAATCGATTCTTCGATTACTTCACTCTCAACATATTGGATGTTGCAAAACAATAATCGTATTTCGACTACTTTTCGTATAACATTATTAAAACATACACTTTGAAAAAAGTTGAAGTGAAAAAAAATCAATACTCCCTCCTTTCCCTCTTTTGATTTTCAATTTTGAGGCAAATCAAAAAAAAAAAATACATTTCATATCAGAGTACAAAAATATTTCAAAGTCTAAAAAAATAACAGTGCGAAAATATTTCAAAGTCCAAAAAGATAGGCATCAAATACCTACCCAAGAGATGCAACAATCAAGAAAGTGAAATGAGATATTGTTGGCCGCCAAACATTTTTAAACCGGCTAACCTTTATGCAGCACATGGGCATTGAAAGAATGGTCATCTTTTTCCTATTTTAGATTCAAAAGCCAGTTCGCATGGTCGGTAGTTCTTTTTGTTGATCGTGTTGGTGCATTTTGCAATATTTTGAGGTTGTGCTAAAATATTTTAAGGTTGTTCTACATCCTTGAGACAGCATCCTCTTGGTAAGCGCTTAATTAAATTAAAAAATTGCAAGATTCAATATTTCAATCAAATACTTTCGATACAGCGGTCGACAAGACATTTCATTTCTAAAACAATCGCTCATTAGTTCACTACAAGCAATATCGTATTTACGGCGAACAAGTTAGGCAAAAATATTAGCACTAATTTACCGCGCATTGAATCGCGCAGTCGGCGCTAGTCTTTAGCGGGAAATCGCACAAATCGGAGTAGATGCAAATACATGTAAAAGGAATGATAATATTGATAATAGTCGATATTTTGTATATCTAAACAGAAGAGATTCCACGTTTGAAAAAATCGTTCATTTTTAGAGATATTCAAAATTTTACCAACAGACTGGCGGAAAATGGGAACAGTCTTATTCGAAACTACATCAACAACGCTATGGAAAATTATAACAGCGTACTCTACTGCCAAAAATTCTTATACTCTTTATACTACAATGCATAAAAAATTGTCAAGAAATCATCGTCACGTACAGAAGCAATTGTCGAATCTGTACGAACCTTGGGAGAAAGAAATCGAAAAGAAAATTCTACTCGAAGAAAAAATCTATCATCGGCGATACTTCGAAAAAATATCATGGGTATCTCCTTCAATAGGAATACTTCAAGAAGATGGATGACTTCATTAAATTTTGTTTGGACGATTCAACATAAATCATCGAATATATAAAATCATCACGTTACCATAGGCAAACGTGGCCTGCTGAGTCAAATAACGATGCTTTCGTGCGAATACATTTAGCACACCGTGCATCCTATTCGTTGTTCTGTTTCCCTCTTCGGCACATTCTATGTACATGTCCGTCGAATGGAATCACCGCGTTGGATAATTATACCAAACATTTGGCGCGAACGCTGCGATGCCACATAAAATGTCGATTATGCACCGACCAAAATGAGCTTCGTAGCGTAAGAAAGCAACGTGAAGGTCGAACGAGAAATAAAAATGCTGCGACGAGCCAAATTGTAAGCGAATGTTTCCATCGAATGAACATTACGACTTAACGCGCTAATAATAAATTCGCCATTATCGGTTGCATTTTGTATCGACACGAATGCATTCATGTGCGAGCGCTTGCAACGCATATTTTTTCAAGACATTGCATAATACTGGCGCAGTACAAAAATTAATGAGATGAATTCTAAAATATTATTTAAATCGGTAAAAAATCGATTTCACCGGTTCAAATAATACATCACCTTATTAATGCAGTCAATCTAGACATTTTTGGGTCGATTTCGTGAAAAAATTCAAACCCAAAAAATTTTTCATGGAATCGGTCAATAACATCGTCACGATGAACGTGTTAAAAGTCCCAGGCCGTAAGTGGTGCGCTCATTCGTACGGGAGTTGGTACCTCGAAAAACGCGTTTTTGCGTGATTTTTAGCGTACATCTCGAAAAAAACAGCTCCCAGGTGAAAAATAGTTTAGTTCAAAATTAAAGTACATAAAATTTGCCAAAAGAATCTGAAACGATATTTTCGATGAGATTGATAGACAGGTTACAAAATGTCCTTGTATGAGGTGTGTCAATATAATTCCAAGAAATTCGCCTTAGCGTACCTATTTATAAACACAACGAGGTCGGACCGGTTGCGTTGGAAAGTAGAGGCGATTCTCCAGTAGTATACATATCCCGAAGACAAATCATACCAATTGGGATTTCAAACGGCGAGAGCGATTTATGCCTCGATGGAAGCAAAACTTTCCTCAATTTTCAATGCGGTAGGTCGTTTCGTTCGTTATCTTCTATAGAATTTTAAAGTTTAGTCCGTTTGTACGCGCGTTGTAAAAAAAATGGATGTGGCCACTGAACAAAGGGTAATTATTAAATTTTTTGTAAAATCTGGAGAGAAATCGGCCGAAATTCTCCGAAAACTTGAAGATGTATTTGAAGATGATTGTCTATCGAAAGCGCAAGTCTACGAATGGGCGAAACGGTTTAAAGAGGGACGAGAATCCGTGGACGATGATCCGCGCTCTGGCACAGCTTCCACCTCGCGTACCAACCAAAACCTCGCTCACCTGCGCGCGCGCGTCGAATGTTAGAAGACGATCTCGGCGTCAATAAAGAAACCAGACAGATATTACACGACGATTTAGAATGCAAAGCTGCACCAGACTGATGTTTGTGACGATTTAGGAATGCGAAAACTTTGCGCAAAATGCCTGCACCTTCGTCTCTCGGGATCTAGCTCTGTGGACTTTTACTTATTCCCAGAGCTTAAAAATTACCTAAGAGTGAATCGCTACAATGGAGTTACGGAGGTTCAGAGTGTTACGACGCGTGTTCTGAGAGAACTATCTTCAGGGGGGTTTCAGGGGTGTTTCGAAAATTGAGTCAGACGTTGGAAACGGTGCATCCATGTTTTTAGGATTAAAGTGCTCCGTGCTGTGCGAGAAATGTGGAGCAAGTACTCCCTCGAAGATAGCGACGAGGACATAGATGATCCCTCCTCCATACTTTGAGATATCAAATTCTTTCTACACCTAGGTTTAAGATATAGAGAAAAGACTTAATTTACCTTATGTTTAAAGTTTGCTTTAGATCATACAAAAGGCAGAAAATAAAGAAAAAATTTGTCTACCTATTCGACATCTCAGACGTTTAGGAATTCAGTGAGTGTCAAGATATTAAGAATACGTGATACATTATATAATTACGAAATGGGTAAGAAGGGAAATTATCTCGTATTATTGTAATATTTTATCATTTAATCGTTGGACATCGCGCGATTTTAAATGACAACAAAACATGGACGTTTTGTAGTCGGATTACCCAAGTTTCATAGCATTATAAAAAATCCATACATTTTAACTTTTAATAGAATTATTTCACAGATAAACGTGTATACGAGCCATTCCCCTCGAACTAGAAGCGAAAAACTCGGTAAAAACACGTCTTCTGAGGTGCCAGCCACCTGATGATTTGACACATCTTACTGATACCTTCATTTCAAGCAAAATAACTAATAAGCCGGCTTATGTGAAAAGTCTATCGAATAATGATATTTTTCTGTCAAATAATACGCGATTTTTGTAAAAACCATGAATGACCACAATACAAGGACATTTTGTAACCTGTCTGTCAATCTCATCGAAAATATCGTTTCATATTCTTATAGCAAATTTTATGTACTTTAATTTTGAACTGAACTATTTTTCACCTAGGAGCCGTTTTTCTCGAGATGAACGCCAAAAATCACGCAAAAACGCGTTTTTCGAGGTACCAACCCCCCTGTACGAATTAGTGCACCATTTACGGTCCGAGGCTTTTAACACGTTCATCGTGACGGTGTTCTTGGCCGATTCCATGAAAAATTTTTTGGGTTTGAATTTTTTCACGAAATCGACCCAAAAATGTCTACATTGACTGGACTATATAGTGAGTCGATTACATCAAAAGAGATGAATTCTCTTAAAACGCATGAAGTGAAAAAATCGTTCCTCCGCTTAAAACACCCTTTTTTTTGTCACATTAAGAATCAAAAACACAACTACTTTCAACAGTCTAATCATGCAGTTATGCATTTGAGACTCTTCGACGGTTTATTGATATACTTTTGGGTCAGAGGTCAGACCAAGCATTACCACCATATTCCACGAATAATGTACGTATTTGGCGCTAAATCAGCGCACGTCCCCACGACCTTATTTACATAGCGGTAAATGACATGGAAGATGTTAAATTACCAATGACGACGAATACGAAAATAATAACGGAAAAGTAAACGATACATAGTAATGGTAATACCACGCGGATGATTGCGGTCGCGTACGAATAAAAAGCTCGAGCAAGGCCGAAACGGCAACCAGACGAGGAATACAACGCACTGAAGAAAAAAATAAATACGACGGATGACCTGGCACGATGATCGAATCGAATTAGAATTCGTTCGAATGTGAAATACGATTTGGAACGTTTGGAGAAAGAAAGAGTACTTTGATATTTATATAGGATACGCGAGAAGAGTGGCTCGAGTTATTTGTAAAAAGACGAATGCGCTTCAATGCACAACGAACCGTACGCAAAGCGAGAGAGGCCATCTTAGAAACGCCGATGCCGTTTCGTCCTCAGTCCGGCTCGTTTTTTCGAAAAAGAAGCGGCAAAAAAGTTTTTATTATTCGTGAAAATATTTTTTAACGAGATGTTCATTCGAGGACGTTCGCGTGTATTGGAAGTTCGAGTTTATAATGCGCAAAATTAGTTCTACGTCTTTGTCGTTTTTTTCTTTCTTTTTTTCAGAAAATTCCAACCACCGAATGAAAGCTCAGAGGTCGAAAAATAGCCACGTACGACTCTTTCACATCAAAACTTCGCGTTTTCATCGAATTGTATTCAACACACAAACGACTTTTAGGAAATTTCCACTCTTGACACGTGGATATTTTTTTCTTCTCAATTTAAACATTACACTCGGGCAGAGTTTCCAAGGCTCACATCAAAGAACACAATAGTCCGGCATGGCGAATTATTACGAAACAATTAACCAAACAGAAGCCTCTCGAAATGATTCGTTTGCGGCAAATAAGGTCGACGAAGTTGACGTTTCGTTAACAAGTTGCATAGGTATTTTGTGTACGCGTTATTCGAATGGAAATCAATTCCAATTCCCCGATGGCTCGACGAGCTTTAACCGAGGGTTTCGTTATTTCGCCGGCGAAAATATGAAACGACGAATGCGACGGAGATTTCTCAAAAGTCGAGTAGTTATTTCGAAGGCAATTTTTTATCCGCCGAAGGGATTCGTCGTATCGTCGTTTCAGGTGTAATTCGCGACTATGAATATTTTACCGGGCGTAGATCGAACGTGTATCGAAGCGAGCTCGATATATGTGGTTTTTTTTGCTTTTTTTTTTCAAGATTATATTTTTTGTTGCGATTTTGTTAGCATTTTTATTTCTTTCAAGTGCAGGATTTTCCGATGCGTGAATATAAGGACGGTTTTTTTTTCTTCAGTCGATGAGGATTATGAAAGATGAAAATGTTGGGTGGTTTGAGATTTGATAATTTTACGACCTTTTTGAAACAGCTTTGGTAGTTCTCGATTTATGTAAAAATAAATAATTACCTTTTTTGGCATATTTCATAAAGGTCTACAAAAAAGGTAAGAACATATCTTCGTCTATTTCGAAAATTAAAGACGCTACAATCGAAACTCATCCAAACAACGTTGGTGATTGTCACCTCACTAATGACGTCACAATCCCAATGACGTCAAATACTCTCGTCCAATCACCACTGCGGGTCCATTAGGTTCAAATCATCGTTAATCACGTAGCGCCTCCGGGACGATAATTACACGACGAATTAGAAAAACTTCCGCGTACGTCGTTCCAAATCCGAATCACCATCGATGCGCGGCTTCGACTTACGGTCTACGTGGTGGCGCGAGAAGCCAGCGGTAAAATCCGAGGCGACGACGTAGCACGGCCACTATTTCTGATTAAAGCCATTAATCGTTTCCGAATCGTTGATTTCGTGCACCGCTGTATTCGCTACTTAAACGAGCGAGAAGTTGCTAAGGGGCGAACGCGAGAGCAGAGAAGAAAAACGACGCGATGAAAAAAGAAGAAAAAAATTGCATGAATTATTCATACGCGTTCGTCGGTGTCTCGTAAAATTTAATGTTATTACGATCCGATAAACGAATATCGTCGGGAATGGAGACGCGAACGTCATCGATAATTACGGAAATAACGTCAGCCGGAGTTTATCACGGTAGCGATATCGCAATGTGGTGGTCGAGCTCGGCATGTAATTCTTTACCGGTTATCACAAAGGATAGATCGCGATAACGGCCATCCACCTGTTATTCGGAGATTAGTTTGCCTTTTAGTCGAGAACGTGCTGAAATCGCTATATAGGGGGTTCATGAAAGAATGCGCCGAATATAAAGATATCCCTAATCTCAGGAGAATCACGAATTCCTACGTAAGAAATCTTGACGTAATCGAGTGGTCGTCTCTCGTTAGCCACAAAAATATCTATATTGTGAGACAATAATTTCCAAAAACAAAAATGTCAACAAATTCATCATCGTCTCTGGGTCACTTCGAAAATGACTAATAGGGGATTCACGACGTGATCTTGAAAATCACCCCCATCAAAGATCTTGAAACTCGCCTGAATAAGGAAAAAATCCTACAAGGGGCTACAAAAAACACCATTTTCATCCCTTCGCTATAACCATCATTTCCGAAACTCGTAATCACTCGGCCTCGCTCTAAAAAACTCGGCTCGTCTCTTCCATCGAAGGGTACCTCATCGAATAATTTCCCCATCGCTTTTACGACGACGAATTTCGACTTCGATTAGTTTTTAATTCTAGTCCATTAAGTGGCACCGTAACGAGCCACGGAAGATGTTATTCGAAGAAGCGCGCAAAATCCCTTTACCGTCGAAGCGAATAGTAAAAACAAAACCGAAAGTAGCTCGGTATTTTTTTCCGCCACGGTATTCTGGCGCTAATTAGACTTCCTTTAACGGTAATGCCATTCGAGTCGGATTCCTTAAAAGGATCCATTTTTTACGGCGTCCAAAACGGATATACTACATTTTAAAAGTATACGTAATGGGTGTGGTTTACAATGTTCGGATGGGTCACGCAATATAGCGCATAAAGACGCGAACGGGTTATGTATTCTAACGCTATGCCGCCGCCTCCCCACCTCCTCCCGTCTTCGCCGGTAATAAACATTAATCTCAGTTTTAAAGATAAAAATCTGCCAGTGACATTGCGTTATGTGGTATGTATATATATTTCGTACACGTAATATGCGTCGCGAATAAGGCTACCGAGGCCGAATTTATTTAGGTTTTTTTTTCCACTGCGTGTGTATGTGTGTGTTTGGTCGTTCCGTCTATATCGTATTGTTCGTCGTTTATAGTATTTTCTACCATTTTTCGGTGTATCTCTTTTTTTCTCTTTTTTCATTTTACGCTTTATACCGCTTTCTCTAATTTGTTTTTGGGTAATTTGGAATATTTTTTCGAAGCTTTTGATCCGCCAGGAGGCGGATTTCCTCATAAATGATTCAATTTTGCGTAATAACCAGACCTCTGGTCAATATTGGTGAAAATATTAAATATTTTGATTAAAAAATAAGAAAATAAAATGAAGGTAAATGCAGCTTTCAATGCCAAAATTCGTTCAGAAACTTAACTTACAAGGAGCACCTTCTGAATTTGATGAAAAACTTGGTAGGATCGTAGTTCACATCGAAAAACCTAAATGTCGAATTTTTAGCTGCTGAGTTTCATTATTCGATTTTTTACGAATTTTCGAATATTAGCTTTTCAGTTCCCCCAAAAATGGTTTTTTGCCACTATCTAACGATTCGTTGATCCTATCGAAATTTTGGAGGCACATTATCGATAGCAAATTTAATTTCCTACAAGTTAAGTCATTACATATTTTTTCGTAGCACGCTTCGTTTTCGAGTTATCGAACGAAAAAACTTATAAAAACAACATTACGCGACTCCGACTACGGGCAACGCGAGTAGCCACGTAACTTAGGCGGGAGTACCGACCAAGCGTTGCGCTCAAACGAAATCACCGTTTTCTGGAAGTTTACGCTGGATAATTCGAAAGGAAAGCGTGCTACTAGAAAATATATAATGACAACTTGTATAGGAAATTAATTAAGACTTCGTTAATGACCACCGGTAAAATCTGGAAACGCGATATGATTGATATTCGAACTCATCCTTCCCAGATTCCCCCCTCGTGACAAGGACCTCATCACGAATAAAACCGAATACCTCTTCAACATCAAATAGCACTCGTTTCAAATCGTTTAGTAATCTAATAAGGTGGCAATGTCCGATATCGAGTATTCGACGCTCCGGCACCAGACCTACCCGGGCAAACGTTCGAAAAGGGATACAATACAGCGAAGGCGCGAGTTTAATTAATTTCTGAAAACGAATATTTCAAGCGTACACGACGCCTGGTTACGTTAGGTACTGGCTTAGATAATTAAGAGATTAAGCGATATCGCGTATGTGCTGCAGCGAACCACGCGGCGGCGGCGGAGCGATGTAGAGACGGGCCAGCGCTGTATGTGCGAAGCGCGCTACAACGGCGACGCGTATATTTTAAAGTAATTTCGAAATTTATAAAAGGGATTTCCGCCGACGAGCCATGTCGTTGTGGTATTGTATATATACGACGACTTTTCGTAGTACGTTATGCATAAAGGATGTAACATGGCGCTACGTAAAGTGTACGTATTTATGGTATGTACATAATATGCGGTATATGTACATGCACGATATACCGGAGTATCTCATATTATACTCTACTCGGTAGTACTATAATCATCGTTCATGTACTCGCGATGAAACTATACAAACGAAACGTTTGATAAAGCGTCGACCACGATGTCAGGCCATTTACACAAATCGTCCAATATTACTAAAGCAACTACATCTGTAATTGATTAAGTTTGAATGACCCTCGAATACACGATTCGAATAATACGGAAAGTCAACTCTTGAAAATACTCGCGAAACCGTAAAAATGGTGAAATTCTCCTAAGCCACGCGACATCCTTGCGACGACGACTTGATCAGCGCCCTCGTACATAATTCAGCTTTTCCGAAGGAATTAACGCCACAGAGGAAATCCGCAAAGAAAAATCACTCGAATCAGGTACACAATTTGGGTATAGAACGAAAGCCGTCGGGTAAGTTTCACCGCTAAAACGCGAATAATTTGCATTCGAATAGGAAAGCCCGTTAATGGAATACGTTTAAATGCAAATTCCAGCCAAGTTCGAAGTAGAACGCGCTCGAAGGCCGATTTTTTCACTCTTTGGCCGGTACAACGCTTTTTAAAACACCAGACCACCTAACTTTCGACTTTTTCGCCGACATAGTAGCCGGGTCGCGTTTCGCATGCAAATGCCTCCTAACAAGAGAAGGATTTCGTACGAATAAAAATAAGAATTTATGCGCGAAGTATCCTTGCACAAAGCCAGTGGGTGTAACGCATCATATGACTTTGGATTCGCTGTTTACGAAAGTGCTACAAGTTAACGTCGATTTGGTAATTTGTACGTGGCCGAATAGACAAGCGAATCGGTCTTGTTTGATTAATGAAACAATCAACCTTAACCAATTGGGGAATCGTTTTACAAGCAGTTACAACATACGATACGGTTATCCTGATGTATACCTTGCCAAAACTATTCGCAAACATTTGAACGTGAAATATCGCGGTTTATTTTTTCACATACGGAAGGGTTAACGCGAATCGTTAATTTAGTTGTTTGCGTCGATTTTGAATAAATAAACGAAATTGATACGAGTTTCGGCGCGAGTTGGAATTTTCGGGACGAGGGAATATGTTTTATATGTTTGCCATAACTTTAGGGATATTTATTCGTGCGCGGAATTAAAAGAAAAATTGCTCGGTTTTGTTTGATAGTACGTACTTTGATTCGTAAAGTTGTGCAAAATCGAGCACGATGAATTTTTCTCTTACAGGAATCATCTGTTATATGTACATATTTCGATTAGCAAAAGAATACTCATAGACTAATTTTTTGATAGTTTCTGAAAAACAAAATAATTTCCTCGGTTTAGTTGCACATTGCGCATTTTTATTCACACTGTTCAACAAAATCGAGCAATTTCCGTTGTTTTCTTCTACGCCGTTTTCTTGGCTGGAAAATATAAAATACACCCGAATTTATTTTTATCGACCCCTTCCCTCTGTTCCAAAACTCCGTTTTACGTTCCGCCACTTTACTTCTCCCATTTATACGAAATTCTACCCCAAAACGAGAATATCCTCGCATTACGTTCGATTTTGCGGACGCAATTGAGCGAGAATATCAACCGATACGTCAAATCGCGCAAAGTAAATATCTCGCCGGATAAAACACCATCGAGCGCGAAATTTCGCAATAGTTACGCGGATCGTATTCTTTTCGCGACTCGAGGAAAATAAATTTAATAACGATTCGGGGAATCGACGACCTCGAAAAATTCTCCGAAGCAATTTCCCAATCGGCTATGAAATATGTACGTGAAAATTGGACTCCTACCAAACAATTCGTGCGCGCCGAATGTCGACGAAAAAGCAATTCTCAGCTATTTAAATAGAAAATCTTAACCTCGTGTGTTACAGACGTACTTATTACTTGTAAGTTACGCTCGCGTATATCTCGATACATCAATTTATACAAAAGACAATTTGTCTCTATTATTTAACAACTTCGACGCTGATTGTTTGCAAGTACAGAAGACTACACTACACACATATACAAATATCAAGAGTATACTGCGACGACGGCGTACTGTAATAGGTGAATCCTCATTCGTACGAAAATCTCTTCTACATGATTAACTTTTACGATGTATCTACCAGATAATACCATCAAAGAGACATTGTTGTCGCTAATAAATGACGTACGAGAACTCGTATATATGTACGCGATCGACGTGTCGGTACACAAGCGAGGGGGGGGGCAAAGAAAGGGCACGTCAAAGAAACGATTTTATAACATTCGTAATTGCTTCTGCACGAATTACTCCATACGGGGCGCGAATACTAAGTGTCTGAATTATTACCTCGCTAAGTCGCTGGCATTTCACCTAAGTTAATCCGAAATATCGCGTTATGTAACGCGAGATGATAATCAAGTCAAAATGCGGTGCCTCTCACTCGTCCCTAACCGATCTCTTATGTACTTTCGTTATTCGTGTATCGTAATCGCGACGAAATTCTAAAATTATTCGTCAACGTGTAAGCGTAATTTAGTACACATCTTTAACAGTTTGATCTCTTTTCCCCTCAGCACCTTTTTCTTTCTTCTTTGCAACTTTTTTCTTTCCATGTTGCTTCTCTACCAAGAACGCGGTCCTTCTACAAGGTCAGAAACTAGAGATCCGGGGTAGCATCCGAGAGTAGAAGCCAAAAAAGATTTGATTTTAAATATCTCATTGCAATCGATTTTGGAACTGTCAAGTAAAGTGTCTGATTCCGGTGGTAATTGATGAAATTAACGAGGAGGAGGTATTGATGAGACGTCGATCAGTGCAATCATACACATATGGTTGCAAAATTTTCGAAATTCACTTGCAATTTTTGAATTAAAATACAATTTTTTAATTTCAGACTCCTAGCGGTTCATTACTGAACATACGAGGAGGTACCGCACATTAGCGCTCCAACAGATTATTGCCAGTCCCATTAGAATAAATTAAACTTCATTTAAAATTGTGCAAAATTGTGCAAAATTGTCAAAATATTGTTGAAATCGTTCAAAATTGTTCAATATTTGTTCGAAATTGCACAAAAGTTGTGCAATACGACTAAATTGACGAGAAATTTGGTTAAAATTGCAAAAAATTGCTAAAATATTGTTAAAATAGTCAAGAATCGATCAAAATTAGTTAAAAATTTATTAAAATTGCACAAAATTGTCAAGATGTTATTGAAACTGTTCAAAGTTGTTTAACATTTGCTCAAAATTGCATAAAAACTGTTAAAATGTAGTAAAAGTAGTTTAGAATGGATCAAAATTTGATTGAAATTGCGTAAAATTGCATAAAAACTACTAAAATGTTGTTCAAAAGGCTTAGAATTGACCAAAATTTGCTTACAAAACCCTTTAAATTACGCAAAATTGCATAAAAATAGTTAAAATGTTGTTAAAGTTGATTAACATTTGCTCAAAATTGCACTAAAGTTGTGCAAAATGATTTAATTAATGAAAAAATTGGTTAAAATTGCAAAAAACCACCAAAATGTTGTTAAAATAGTTTAGAATCAATCCAAATTACACTACTTTAACAACATTTTCATAATTTTTAAAAATTTTGGACAAATTTTTCATCAATTCAATCGTTTTTCACAAATTTTGTGTACTTTTAAGCAATATTAGACAAATTTTGAGCAATTTTGAATTATTTTAACAATTTTTTTACGTTTTTATGTAATTTTAAGTAAAAAATGAATAATGTTAACAACATTTCGACAATTTTGCGAAATTTTAAGCAATTTTATGCAAATTTTGATCAATTCTAAGCTAATATTACAATATTTTAATGGTTTTTATGCAACTTTGAGCAAATATTGAACTACTTTCAGCAATTCTTACAACATTTTAACAATTTCGCGTAATTTTAAGCAGTTTTAAACAAATTTTGATAAATTCTGAACTATTTTGACAACTTTTTAACTGTTTTTAAGCGATTGTGTATAAATATTGAACAATTTTAAACAATTTGAAGCAATATTTGGTCGATCTTAAACTACTTTAACATCATTTTGATGGTTTTTTTTGGCAATTTTAACAAATTTTTCACTAATTTAGTCGTTTTTTAATATTTTGGCGTTTTTGCGTAATTTTAGTCCATTTTAACTTATTTTTTCGAAAAGTATATTTCCGCATTGGTCAATATCCTCATCAAATATGGAAAATCTGACCACGATTCTCTCTCGTGTTCCAGCCTCACGAAAGCCATAAGCGAATATCACATCATCGGCTAGGAAATCTCGCTTCTTAAGGACATAATTACTTCGCTGTTAAATCCAAAACACGGCGTGGTTTTCGATTACAACGATTTGAATATTTAAAACGCTCGATTCGCCGCGACTCACTTTCCAACGCGTTAACGCGTCCGGCTACGGGCACGCTTACGAGTAAATAATTTCTCGTATCGACTTAACCCATTCGCCGTGTCTGGTTAGCTCGATACCGCAGCGTCCGGAGCCGCAGATTTCTAAATTAGTATTTGTTCTTAACGACAATACGAAACCTCTTCGTTACGTCTCGTGCCGCAGCCTCTATCGGTGTATTTTTACCGAGCGCGTCCGGGGATTTCGTTTTAATAGCCGGGCTTTTTGTTTAAGCCGGCTTTTTGTTTGGGTATAAGACAACGACGTGTTCGAATATTTCGATCGTAAATTTTCCGAATTCCGGTTCAACGAATTTCACGCGGATAGCGCCGTGAAGTTGGCCACGTTCGTAGTCAGTCGTCGAAATACCGAAAAAAGTGCTCCATTAGTGGTCGAGAATTTCGCGGCCTTTATTCCGGCTGACGTCTACGAGCGCCTGGTTGGCTAAACGAAAGCAACAGAAAAAGCTCAAAGGTTGACGGCTATGCGAAGAAAAAAATACCCAAAGTAAATGTTTATTCGTTACTGGCATTTCTTCTCTTTTTTTCGCCGCGTATTTACTTTTCACGGACGAGGACACCTTTATGCGTCCATTCAACGTCAACTTGACAGCGTGTAAAGTTCATCAACATCTTGTTTCTTCGATTCTCCTATCGTTTGGTTTTTTTTTTCTTTTTTTTCACCGATTATAACGAATTCGAGAATCGATGAAATTGTTTGAACAGCGAACACTTTCTAGTGAAAATTTCCAATTTACTCGACCTTGTCATACGTAGGTAATCGTTTACGTAGAACAAAATTATTCAGTAATTTTTTCCCTTTTTTTCGCTTTGGCAATTTTGTCGCCGTCGCATTGTTGATCTCGCTGCTACAAAGGCGTTGGTTCTGACGCCCAATCACGACGCTAGAGCGTATTATCGAAACAATAGTCGAAATTCCATCGACAATCGATTCCGTCGTAACGTAAAAACTACTCCGGATTATTACCATTTTAAAGCGTCGTGACGCGATATTTTCGACGTACGACGGAATGTTATTACATTTTAATTCCCTTTACTCGGGCGGCGTTATTTTGTACGCGAACAGCGTGCAATTGAAATTATGTAAATATCGAAGCCGGCCGTAATTCGATTCCAATAAAATTGGTTTGTCTTATCCGCAATCCGCATCGGATCCGTGACGTATAAATACCGCAACGTGTATAAATTGCGGCCATTCGAGTATTGACGAGCGAATTCGTTTTATTTTTTGCTCATTTTCACAACGTTTACTACGTATCGCTTCAACGCGAAATATATCGTTTAAAAATACGCAGTACAGTCGACTGCAGGAGCGTAACCTATAAATTTTACACTACGAATAAAAATTTTGTTTTTTCGAACGTCATGAATCGGAAAAAATAAACTGATTGCTATAGTTTAAATAAAGAAAAACGATGGGAAGCCACCAGCAATTGAAAAATTTCAAATATGTCGAACGTGAATGAAATTTGAGAAAAGTGGAAGCTCGAAGAAAAAAAAATCCCAAGCTAAACCGTAATTCGTCATATTTTTCGTTCAACTTTCGCGGTAAATTTATCGGCTCCTTTGCCTCGTCCCTTCCCCGCCGTTGCGTCGTTTTAACGGGACAACGTTTCGGTAACGTACTATACGCGGTGTTTACATCGACCTAGATTACACCATGAATACTCTCGACGTCGGGTTCGGCTTAAACTGAAGATCGTAAGTTGAGGAATGGAAACTGAAGATCGTAAGTTGAGGAATGAACACATTGCTTTAATTAGAAATGATGAAAATCTGAGTTCGGGCCTTCATGGTCGTATTATGCCAAAGAGATTGTTAAAAGATGTAGAGATCAATGAGTCAACTCATACTTTTTGTCCTGAATGCAAGGCTCAGATTAAAACAACTTATCTGTCTCGACACAAAAAGACGTGTTTTGCCTAAAATTCGAATGAGGATGACGATGAAAACGTAAAACGGAAAGGACAATTAGAAAATGTCGAAGAAAAAATTCGCCTCGTATTTCAATTACCAGATAAACAAACCATGATAAGACGACTACGAAATGACGGTCATTGGTTAGTTGGATTTCAACGCAATTTCAAGGTCACAAAAGGAACATCGATCCACTTTATCGAGTGGTTTTATTTTCTCACGTACTCCGACTATGTATTATGCCAGCAAATAAAAAGTATTCTTTATTGATTTTTTGTAATTTTAGATACCTATGGTTATTAATTCTAATATTTTTACAATTTATTGGCCATCAAGTATTCTACATTTATGTATGTTTCGTTGTTTCATTTTTAAATTAGTTCTTTAATATTTCGTGAAGACTCGTTGTCACGTCTTTTGGTTAAATTAAATAAATTTTGTATCGCGAGTTCTGATTGCAAAAGGTTATGGGCCCGGACGTCCCACTTTAAAGAAAAAATTATGTTTATACGCGTTTATTAATTTGTTTCGTTTTTCCGAAATTCGGATTTATTTTCTGTAATACTTTTCCTCTTTCCGTCGCGTTTTTTTTTACGATTACGTTTTTCCGTTTTTTTTTATTCCATCCATCGATATGGATTTTGTAAAAGGAATAAAACCGTTAAGAGGAGCTAGCGACTGGCCGGTATGGAAAGATCGTGTCAGTGATGTATTAGAAGCGATAGGAGCTCTAGATATTGTTGAAGGAGTTGAAAAACAGCCTGTTATTTCCGATGAAGATCCTACTAAAATTGAGTTAGATGCTTTAGCTTCGTGGCAAAAGGCATCTTCTAAAGCAAAGATTCGCGAAGATCCTTGTATCTATATTCGAAAACGTGAATCGGGTACTATTATATTTGCATTATACGTTGATGACGGTTTATTAATCTGTAGTAATGTTAAAGAATTGAATATTTTTCTAACTAAATTACGTTTACGTTTTAAAATAACGGATAGAGAAGCTAATTATTTCTTAGGTTTAGAAATCTCGAGACGAAATGGCATTATTTCGGTATGTCAGTCTGCTTATATTTCGAAAATTTTAGAACGTTTTAATATGAAAGATTGTAATTATGTATCAACGCCAATTGAAAAGTTATCAAATATTGTTTCGGGGAAAGCGATTACTTCTTCTTCGTTTTCTTATCGTTCTGCTATCGGAGCACTTTTATATTTAGCACGTGGTACTAGATTTGATATAGCTTTTGCTGTAGGTGTATTATCACGGTTTTTAGAAAATCCAAGCGCGGATGATATTGGTCGTGTAAAAAGAGTTTTTCGTTATCTTGCGGGTACTCAAACTTTACAATTAATCTATCAAAACCTCTGGATGTCCATCAACTTTTAGATCCACTAGTGGCGGTACGATTTTATATGCTGGAGCTGCAATTTCTTGGTACAGTCGTCGACAAGATTTGGTCGCTGATTCAACATGCGAATCGGAAATTATAGCAGCAAATGCAACTTCCAAAGAAGTTATTTGGATTTCTCGATTGTTAAAGAATTGGTTAATTTAAATAAAATTCCTGTATTATATATTGACAATGAAGCGGCTAAACGTATTGCCGAAAATCCTGAATTTCATTCAAGGACTAAACATATTGATAGGAAACATTTTTTTATACGTGATAGAGTTAAAGATAAATCATTAAATGTAGC
>QBDW01005185.1:0-49151 GCA_003261595.1 Maconellicoccus hirsutus | reverse complement strand
TTTTTTTGTACGTAGTTACTTTTCTTTTTCAAATTAGTAATCGAATTATCGTGACTTTTCAGAAATATATCGTTTCTAGGGTTCATTGATTTGAATTCCATGGGTTTTTTGTACGAGGTGATGAACAACTTCATTAAGAAAAATGAAGATGGTCTAATAATTAATATAAAAACAAAAATCTCTGCAGTATTCGTTTTTATATTTTGGGAAGTTGGCCCTGTAATACGCTGAAAAATATTATCCTCGAAACGAGGTCGCTACAAACCTTGTTTTAGTGCGAGTATCATGTGTAAACAATAAATTGAAATATGAATTGTGAAGTTGAACGTAGTTTGTTTAATTATCTGGTATGGAAGCAAATATAACATCTCGTTCCAATTAATCGTTTTGTTTCATGTTCAGAAACACTTGTGAAACACCTAGTGCGTTCGTTTTTCCACGTAAACGCTTCCAAATTATACGAAAAAGTGTTTCTTTCAACGGAAAAACGATGAAATCACTTCTTGCAACGAAATCTCCGATGTTTTTCAAAACCACCTGTAATGAATAACTTTCAAGCCATTTGATCAGTTTTTCTTTTTAAAGATTGATTTAAGTGTACAACACAAGTAAAACCATGAGTAAAACTTATGCTTAAGTTCTTCAAATTGTCGCCCGAAAATTTAATACGAACATTACCATTTACCGTGTTATTGTAAATTTAACTACCGTCACTTTTATGATAATTCTGTTTGAATAAAATGTTTTGTCGTTGAATTTTTAATTTTCGTCAAATTTCTAATAGGTTGGATTCAAAGACACATTATTCTTTTTCTTTTAATCTTAATATGCGCCGACATTTCTTCTTTTAGTGATATTTTCTTTTTAGGTATGTCTTATACTGATTTATTTGAGATATAAAATTCTCTCCAGCTGGTTGATAGTAGTACAAGGATCGTAACTTTGCTTTCGTTTGTTCCAAATTCTGCAAAGCAATAATTTTACCGATTAATTTTGAGAAATACGAAAAGTATTTCAGAAGTATAGTGAACTCTTTGAGTAGGTATTACATTGTTAGCGGTGGAGTATTGTTGCCTGATACTGAGTAGAAATGCTGAGCTAAAACTAGTACAATGTATAGATATTTTTTTCTATACAAAATGTCGCAAAATTAAACTTATACCTTAAATTTGTAAAAAACCTCAAATCAAAATTCAGGCAAATTTTTCTGAACGTCCACAAGGATTTATCGCACAAACTTTGCTTAACAATAAAATAAATTAAACATCTTTTATCTTTGTGTTAATTTTTAAAATGAATAAAAATTACCTTGAGTAAATTTTTATTTCGGTCAATAGCCAGCTTGTTTCTTTTTTCCCAATCTGAATCGACGATTGAATTTTCATAAGTTTTGTTGATATTAGCAACATCATTTCGAATTTTATCTAATCTAACAAAATTATTGATTAAAAAATTGATTACTGCTGCAGATATTTGATAACATTAATTCTACTATACTATGTAATATCTATGGCACTAACTCGAAAGTATATCATGATATCTTTTGAAAAATGTTTGAAAATTAATATGCAATAAACAACGTTAAACGTACTTTTCTTTGATTTTATTTTCCAAATCTAGTTCAATTAGATAATACTCTCGCAGAACGTCATCTAAGGGTTTGACCATACTATCCATAACCACGACTGCATTCACTTATTTAAATGTATTGGTTGATATAGTATGTTTATAAATTAAATAAAAAATTTAAATAAATTGTATGTACGATGCATTGCCAAGGTAACCTGAGGTTTATAGGAGGTGCTACGGCACCTGTTCACCCTTCGTGCTCTGCTCTTCATGAATATACTTAGACATTTATATCGCATACCTGCTAAAATGTGACTAATCCAAGCAAGAAGAAAATACGCTATTCATGCAAAGAGTACAATATCTAATAAAATTATAATTAAAATGTAACATTGCGCACTTTTTTCAATCTTCAAGATAAGAAATAACTTCATAAATTACCAAAAATTTGTCATATTGATAAAATTTCAGAGTTACATAGGTATTTGTTTGGTTGTACTCAGTTTTTTGTTTTTGATTTGATTACCTACTCGTCACCTGCTACTCATTTCTTCAGTCACTTAATCAAGAATGCATTTAATTTGGAGGTACCAATTAATTTTCAAAATAAGATGCCTATTACCTACAGGAAAAAATAATTCTTCCTACTTTGAAAATGAAATAATTTTACCTCGGGTAAATATTTTTATTAAACGAAATTAATACTTTCATTACATCATAAATAAATATATTAAGCAATAGGCTACATCATATTTATTTTTGCTGAATTGAAGTCAACCTTTTAACTCGAGCCGAACGAACAAATCTTTTCATAAATTCAATTTGTTCACTGGGCTCAAGGAAACAGGCAACTTAACGCGATTGATAATTCTACATTATTAATGCAAAAAAAAATCATTCATTATCCGGTGGCTCGTAGTCCATCAGATTTAAATTGGCGGGTTTAATTTCCGCGAGAAAAGGCTGATTGCGTAGCTTATAAGTTCTAATTACAGTGATCAAATGTCAGTATGATGGTAAAACTAGATTTAAAAGCATTATTTTATTGTTGTTTCAGAAAATACATCGGCAAAGTTGATTTTTTAAATGCCAGAATGAGGTAAAATTATGATGAATCAATAACTCACCCCCTCGGAAAAGATTGCGTTTACCTAATTTTGTTTTTAACTTAATAAGTTTAAGTGTATTTCATAGAAAATTAGACACGAAGTTAAGTTTTTCCCATATTTTATTTTCTTTTTATGCTTTTCTGATGCACACAATCGATCATTTCACTAATGAAATTACAAAATTACGCATCCAAATTTTGTAACTTGAATGATTATTATGCAGCATAAAGCTACAAAACTGCTAAGTACACCTGGAAGAATATTTATTATGGAAATAATAAATATTTATTTTGTCTCACGCGTCGTGAATGGTTTTAAAAACAGATTATGAAACACGTATTCATAATCTTGAAAAGGTACATATTATGATAATTTGATTTTTTTTCGTGTCATAAAAAGGTATAGGTACTTAGTAGCACCGTAGTGTAGAGCTGATATCAGAAAATTATAGAACAATAACCATCCACAATAACCATTTGCTGAAAAATTTTTACAAAAATTCAGGTACATAATATAATATTTTTGCTCGTAATTAATCACATTCATACAAATTATTTAATATAATCCTGATTGATGGCGGTCAGACTAAACAATTAATTTTGCTTTATACTTAAAAAAATTAAATGTTTGATTATCCGATGCTTCATCATAAACGTAATTCGCTCAAATTCTTTTTGAAAAAAATTTTTCCGATGATACTGGTTTAATTTAGAAAATGAATAACGTGGAATTTTGAAGCAGAAAACGTTAAATAGGTTATTAGGTACCTAACTACCTACTTAAATGAAAGAAAAAAAAGTATATGGTTGAAATTTATTTACGGCTAGGTATCCAAATTGCCTTTACAAAAAAAAACTTTAAATCACCCTTTTTTAAATATTTTATGTCATTATATGAAAATTTTACAACCCAAAAGGACTACGTAAGAGGATAACTTTTTAAAAGTATAGGTGGATATGAGATAATTACGCGTATTTTTTTGCCATGTCAGTATTATCACAATTGTAAAATATGCCGACGTACTTGATACCTACGCTATACAGCTATCTAATATACCTACATAATCTCTATATTTCACGTTATCTATCAAGAATATCAATAATTAATTATTAATTAATCATTTTACTACATTAATGAACCACATACTCACCATTTTTTTTGTCGATACATTCATTTTAAAATGACCATAAAGGGGAAAAACAGCACCAAAGTTCATATAGCTGCACAATTCAGAGCGCGGGAATAACTAACGAATAAATTCAACTCGGAACATCAGAAATGTACTTTTATCAACCGAGAAATTACTGAAGTGGTAAATGATAAACATTTATCTAAACTTCCCCATTACTACGAGAGGCGTTATTTGCAAGAACGACTACATTCATGTTGAACTATTTTGGAAGTAATAGACGAACAGAAGCATATGACACTGATAATAAGTAAAGGTAACCTATCTCGTGTAATTATTCATTTTTATCGGTTCAGGTGTTGTTACATTATTCCCCTCCAATGGTGTAAGTATGGTAAAGTCAACAGTTGGAAGCTCACTCGTAACGTTTTTAAAATGGCGGATTTCGATAATTTTTTAGGTAACCATAGTTCTTTCACAAATTGTAATTGGCTATCTTTAACATGATAGGAAAAATACGTTACACAGGAAATTCAGATAGAGGTGACATTACACCAGCGTTAACTTAAAAGGATGCTATTTACATCGAAATGCGGTATTACCTATACCTACCTTTACTATCTACATGTGTAGGCTACTATATTCTCTTGAGAATCATTTTCAGATTTATCTTCACCGAAATCAATTAAGATATTGGGAATAGAATTACACGTGTTCTATTTCTACACCTAATTTGAATGACTTAACTTATAGTTACCGGCTATCATGGTATCAAATTTTCTGCAATGAATAACATAGGTCTAATGGTTAAGTTATTCAACTTACTTTTGGTTCGTGTCTTAATAGTTATACGAGGTTGTAATTTTTCACTCTAATTAACCAACAACATTTATATTACATTTTTGGTCGCTTTATGACTGCAAAGGCAGATGTTTCTGTGATAATCCATGTTCACATGAAAGTAAAACGACTTATCACTTGGTAATTTCTCACTCAGACTACAAAAAAAGAAAATTTTCATAAATCACTTCATATCATAAAAACCATCACCACATTTAGGTAAGTTGTACATTATATTTTATTTCAAATAGGTAAGCAGCTAAGTACGGCATTTACTGTACGTTCTTAGCTATAAAACTGCTACAAAAAATTGCAAACATATCTACCTAATTAATATACGTAGGTATGTATGTATGAATCATTGATAATAATTCTGCCTTATGCCTATATTTTTTAGGTTAAAGAAATAATTGTTGAAAATTTGTTCAATGACGTAAAATGAAGAAAACAGCTTAATTTTTTTACATTAAAACTATTTGTCGGAATATGAGTGAGGTCCATTTTGTTTCAAGAATTATCCTACAAATGAATGAAGAATTATAAATTACAAATAACTTACAATTTGGAATAAGAAGTATTCGCGCGAATGCTCGCTAGACATAGCGATTTGAAAATTGAAACCATACGATGCGCATGCTAGACAATTCATAGCGTTCTCAAATTTCAAAATCGTGCACAGTTGAAAACATAAACCCAACTTGTTTGTATAACAGGGAATCGAAAATTTCCGTCTGTTAAATTTTATTGGATGAAGTTTGAAGGGTTCATATTCAATGATTCTCGGTAATTGCACGAATCGGATTAAATTTTTAGAAAAAAATAGCCCTTTAAGTTTTTAATTATTACTATATTCAATTTTTTTTTAAATATGAAAATATTTTGTTTTTGAAATAGTACATCAAAACTATCATTAATTACCCTAAAATACAAATTGTCAATTTGAATAAGCAAATCATTGGGAATATTCATGTGACATCAACGAAATCAAATACTAAGATGCGCAGGATTTCCAAAATATCTTAACTCATCATCCAAAGAATTTTCATGCAATAATTTCGATTGACAGTAACCAACGTTAAAAATGTTATTAACTTCCAATCGAAGACGAAAATTTTCAGCGGTTGAATTAAGATCTTTTGGATACTCGATTTATCATAAAACTAGTTCGAAACTATGTTCATTTTTTATAATTTTATGATGAGAAAGATAACTCATTAAACATAGTTCGCAAACATACCCTAATGGTTTATACAATTGACACAAATGACCTACGCGTAAAATCGTTCTAGACCCGTATCGAAATGATTGCTTTACCAAAAACAAAAAAGAAAACTACAATAATTCAAAATACATTCGAGTAAAGTTTAATTTACATAAAATAATTCTACCACAAGCACTCCTTATTTAGGTCACCACTAAATTTCAGTCTTATTCGCAAATCATTTCAAATGAATTATATGAAAAATTTTGCAGATTTGGCACCATTTCCCAAATAAAAATATTCATGGCTGATATTCTAAATAAATACATTTTTACTGGTAATGGTTATTCCGAAACAGGCACGAAAAACGCTAGGATATGTCAACAATGCAAACATTTTACAGCTTTAATTATTCAACTAAAACGACTGTTGTACAACGAATGCTGTTTCATGTATAGTTACACAGCTGTGAACCACTTGTAGTTTTCACTTGTGAAACATTATTTCGCCGCAGATCTGTCCTAACTTCAACATTAATTATGTATCTGTATTTCAACGGACTTGAAATTCAACGGAATTACATGAATTTCAGGTCCCATTTTTGGATCCTCTTAATCCTTGTCCTCAAAATGTATTCGTATCAAAGCATTGCTTTAGTGAAAAACAAAATAGGTATGCATGATTTAACGATTTTCAGTAACACAACGTTTTCCAATGTAAAGAAATACACTTACAGTGTTACTCGATTTGCAAAATGCGAAATAGTCACAGCAAAGAAAACACGTTATAATTAAAATATACTTATATTGAACCAAATTTTCAATAGTCACGTAAACCTAAAATTTAGCACCCTAAAAATTCTACAAATTGGCTTATAATGCGAACAGTATCACATAATTTATACAAAAATATACAAAGGTAATACTGGTCAAAATTTTGGTAACAATTCAAAAATTAATTTAAAAAAATGGATTATATAAATTGAATAAGTCAATACATTTTAAAACGTATAAAAAATCTTAAAATATAATGCATTTGCGCTATAATACACTGGTCAGTCCGTACTTCGTAATACAATGCTTAAGCATTTATAAATACTAGAAACAAAAAATTTAAAAAAATTATCTTAAAAAAATCACATGTAATATTATTGTTATAAGTACACGAGTTCTTTAAAATCATCATTTTACATAAAAAGCTAAAAAGAAACGATTTGTTTCATAAATGCAATGTCTTAAGAAATAAAAAAAATAAAAAAATTAAGTAACAAAAAAAAACCTCATCTTGGATAATGCTTTCTTAAAGTATTATGGAAAGTTTTTGAAACAAAAATAAAAATAATAAAAATTTTAAAAACACAGTAATGCTTATTTCCTTAAAATTACCCTGTTCAATAACGAGAAAACCACAGGGATTAAAATGGTTTTGTATAGCTTGTGCATAGCATCACCCTAAGGTACAGAACACATTTCAACTTTGGAAAAGTATTACACTGGAAGCGGCAGTTGGATGGCACGTAAATCACATTTATGGCATTTTTAAAATTTAATTCATATTATCGTTTAATTTATGTTTTTCTAAATTCCCGCTAAGCGTTGGATCTGGCCTTCTTCTTTTGAAAAATCCTAATTTCCATAACAACAATGTAAGGAGTATGAACAATAATAATCCGATGAGAATTGCGACAATTATGAAGTATATCGGAATAGGTGCGGTTGCTTGTTGTCCATGAAGTTTTACTCTGGCAATTGTTTCAATCTAAGAATAATTTTTAATTAATTATTATTACATCGTTGATAATAAATGTTATCGAATTAACGGAAAAACCATTGAATTACCTGTAATTCATCTGAATAGATATTTGGAAGCGTAACAGGTGAAGTGGGAATATGCATTTTCATACGCGAAGCAATTTTTATTTGATCTACGTCGCTATAATCTTCAATTAATGTAGCTTCCCACAACCTTTTAAATAATAAATCATAAAATCAAAATTGGAAAATATAAGTAATTTCGATAATTTGCGAAATTTACCTCGATTTGATGATTATCGTAGCAAATTGTTTACTCTCTACCAAATCCAAGCTACAGTTGAATTTCAAGCATTTGGCTGAATTTAGTAAACAATTCTAAAAATGAGAAGAAAACAAAACGTAATATATTAATTTATGAATATCTAATTGCGCATCTTTACGCTAACGTAATATAAACAACTCACCATTTTAACAATTTTATATTTTTTACCATCTTTATAATAAGTTTCAGCTTTAACGACCACTTCTGTATCACGTTTTACACGATTCAAATGACCATTCGAAGACGCCTCCGATTTTTCAGGAAAACTCGATTTACCTCCCGAAGAATGAAAACTCTTCGCCGAGGAATTTACATTTAAATCTTCGCTTCTGCCATCTCTCAACTTCAGCGGGTTAACATTTGAGCGGGATAATTCACAATGGCCGAAAGCGTCTGAAACATAAAAATATTCGTATAATCACCGACGAATACGAAAATTGACGTATAATTTAATTTACTTTGAACAATTGGATCTTCATCAAGATACAATAACCATTTGCCTTCTTCTTTATCATTAGCGACTTGGTAAGGCCATTCGAATTCCACCAGTAGATTAGATACATTCCATGAACCATTGTTATAAATGGTGTATTGATGTGTAACTTTACTTCCGATCTCTTCTTTGTATACCATAGCCGATTCACCTTTTATTTCGATATTTTGCATTTCAGGTATTTCTTCCGGAGTAGAACGCCTAGGAAATTTGTTACATGTTTATTCCACGTATTACTTATCGAAACATGCAACGAAAATTTTACTCAACTCACCCGCTAATCAATAACATGACTTTTTCTACTACTGTGACATTTATTTTAAAATTATTCTGATTTTTGTTCAAATCATTAGATGTTGTATTGGCGATAACATCGAATTGCAACAACGATTCTGAACCATTTACGTTTTCAAGACCAAATTCAATTTGTAAATTCATAGCTTCTCCTTGTTTCAATGGATTTCCCAATGTACATATGATATACGCCTCTAAAGATGGATGACATATATATCGATTTTTCTACGAGAAAAATAAAATATCGTGAATTATCTTCAACAATAATGAAAATCAGAAAAACTCTAAATGAAAACAACGAACTAACATCGTTAAGTAAAAACGCCTGGTTAAAGGTTATTTGCTTAGGAAAATGTACGTAGAGTTGAGCTTGATAAGCGGATTCTCCTTTATTACTAATGCTAACATTCATCACTAAATGTTTTCGTTCTCCCAGCGCCAATTGGTATAAAGTAGATTTGGAATCTGCAATGAAAAATCATTTAGAAAGACATTTGTAAAAAAATAAAAATGAAAAGAGGAGCTTTATTTTAATACCGTCTGAGGTTATACGCTCGAGGAGCAAATCTGCCACGACGAGTAACTGACTTTCGCAAACGTCATTTCTGCCACAGTCTTTCAAGAACGTCACCTCGAATATTTTATCGGCTTCTTGTTGATTTAAAATTGGGTAGTTTTCCAAAGACGGTAAATTTTTACCGCTAACTGGCTCGGGTTCTTTGTGAATGAGTTTATACGACATGCGAATTCTAATAGGCGATTGAATATCCAGCGTGTTTTCCTGTATTAATCAAATGTTACATATTTCTGAAAATATTATTTCGAAAAGTTTCAAAATACTGTACCTTGAGATAAGCGGTGTGCTTTTCACAAAATTCCTTATTATTGTTTATGGTTAAATTTTTCATCACCAGATGACTCTTACTGTAAAAGTCATCAAACCATATACGAGAAGGCTTTCCTTCGAATGATTCCGCTTCTAATTGGTATTTGATTAGTAAATTACTACTCGAGTAAGATACCTTTGCTGGTTTAATTGTACAACAGGTTTCGAAAGAAAAGCTACAACAGAAAATGAAGAATTTTTAGAGATGAAAAAAATTCATAATTTTAATTTAAACGCTATCACTTTTTAAAATATGTAAAATATCTCGTTTTTCTTTTCGTCCTGGTGTTTTGTCTGAAGTAATCGTTGACTTGACGAAAAAAAGAAACAATAGAATTATACAAATTCTAGTTCCTCATCAACCAACCATCAACATTGTATTTTCGTCTGAATTTTATCAAATATTTTTTCGTTCTCGAAATTACGTTTTTTTTTCTTCAATTAAATCACATCAGATACTCACCAAGATATATAATTTGTATTATTAATCAAACAATTGCGCACATTGGGATCGATATTTGTTAAATTATATTCCGGTTGTACTTTGGTGGTAAAACCTATTATGGGTCTTGCCCTCAACAACACCACCGTGTCGTTTGCGTAAGCTCCGATGAGTAAATCAGGATATCCATTTTCGTCTAAATCAACGCCACCGCTCAACGAATAACCGAACGTTGAAAGAGGAGAAAATGTCGAAATAGTTTCCGATTTTATAACCTGCAAGTGACGAGCATCGGTAATTTCAAGAACAAAAATTTAAAATCATTAAAGACGGCGCGTGTCATTACTTGACTAGGTTTTGTGATGAGGCCATTGCGCGATCCGAGGTAAATATACACAACACCGTCTCCTTCGTAAGGAGCACCTATTGCTAGATCTTCGAATCCATCGGCATTTAAATCACCAGCTGTGGATAGTGCCAGGCCAAATCTAAAATCAGTGATAACATAGAAAATTAATTCCAATGGTGGTCTCTAATAAGGAAAAAGAAGTGTAGTTCCAAATTTCTATTAATACTTTTTTTTCTAAATTTTGAAAATACAATGTAGAACCAAAAAATCAGTATACGAAGGAAAGAAGTTAGAAATACCTCGACTCTCGTTTTCCGGTCAATTTCACTGGTGTAGTTTCACTTAGATGATGAACCGGATCATTAATGTAGACATAAACCGCTCCTCCTTCTTCGGTTTTCGTATTGAAATAGAAAGGAGCAGCGACGATGAGATCAGTAAGTCTAAAATAAACGCAAAACAATTCTTCGTAAGAAACCGAATGAAATTAAAAGATTTTTTACTTCACAAGTCACATCTAAGGAAATTTGATAAACGTGCGATCACGAAGACAACCCGTCATTGCATAACGTACTTGTCGCCGTTCAAGTCCGCAGCTGCGATTTGGTAACCAAAATTAGAAGCTATTTGTTCGCCATTGATGATTTGATAATTTTGCCATTTTTCACCGCCGCCTTTGTTGCTTTGTCGTTTAACGAACAATGCAACCTGACCCGTTTTATTACCACGAGGCGCACCCGCCGCAAATACCGGCGTGTTATCGCCCAAGAAATATCCAGCCGCCACCGACATACCTATAATCAATGTTTACGTTATATTTCATCTCGAAATTACCCGTACTTTGTAATCGAAGAATCGCACCTAAGTACGCGTTATTGCTTATTTTCGACCATCCTTCATTTGGACCAGTAAAAGTTTCTTTTTCGCGTCGAAACTCGTCTTCGTCGACGTTCATAATGGTAATGACACCGCGCCAATTCAACGCGCCCGGAGAACCGATTACGACGTTGTCGTCGCTGAAGATCAAACCGCTAGTACCAGATTGACAACTACCATGGCTCATGTGCCCGCTGCGAATTTAATACCGTGTTTACACCACTGATAGCTCAATTGTGAAAAATACTTCAGGAAATGTTCGCTTACTCTCCCAAACTTTGACAAGGTTCCGATGATTTCTCAAATTCCAAGTTCTGTTTGAGCACGTAGCACAATCCACGACATGAATAGTGATTCGATACGTATCGATGAGCGCATACCTGAATTAAAAAATCGTGTTAAAATCAACACACTACGGTGCTCCAGCATCTGACTATTTTTTTTTCAATTTCTATGCCGTTAATTTTATCCTTTTTTTCATTTTCATTTCGCGAAAAAACCAACCAAAATTTTTCCTCCTGGTCCTTGACTTTTAACTGTAACTCCGAGCCATTGGCCGTTCTTAATTTCATCGCTACCAGGTCCGTGTAAATCTTCGTCGTCTATGTCTGTCGAAGAAAAAACAAAAATTAAACAAGGTCGCGTCTTCGAATACGCAGTTAATAAGCAAAACACAACAAACAAACGAAAACGACCACGAAAATCGTGACTTGAAGCAGGCAGCGAAGAGAAGTATCATTGCGAAGCGAATAAATGTCGTCGATCATCTTTCATCAGTACTTCCCGCAGTTGAAATCGATAAGAAAGACTATTTTTAGAACACGGTAATCTAGCGAAAAAATAACCATCGTGGTTCCTCGAGATTATCGATTAACACCATCAAGAATAATCGACCGAGGTAGAATAAGCGAAGAAAAAAAGAAATCGATTTAATTTTAGAACATTAAAATCGGTATCGTATTTTTTGACAATCTCTCCCCCCACACTTCCTCTTACTGCGTACACAGTTAAAAAAAATGAGGCTTTTTAAGAAGGAAGAATTCAAGATCAATGACTACCACCTTGGCACCTTCTCTCTTACAGGTGATTTCGTTTCAACGGCAACACATTCTAATTACGCATTATCAGGAATTCAATTACGCCAATGAAAATTGATACTTGTCTCATTACATGCAGGAATGTTCTTCAAGATGTTAACCTTGCATAAAGTAAAAACTATTCGTGCAAAATACGCAGAAAATAGATACATTCGTCATAAATCGCCTTTTTCTTCATTACCAATAATTTTTTATCGAAATCGTAATCAAAACTTGGTACTTATAGAGACTTATCGCAACTAACTAGCACTTCATTAGCGTCAAAATGAAATTCTGGGAATTGCATAGACAAAAATAAGACAAGATATGCGTAAAAAGTCAAAATTCGGCAATTAGCACGAGCAGATAATACCTCTGAATTCACATGCTTGTTAAAGTAAATGTATCCGCGGTCCAATCAAAGTTATTTATATCTGTTTTCTCACCGTTTAAAAATTACTCCAACGTTTCGATACAACCATTAATCGAACGTGTTCGTCGACGAATATTCTTACACACACGATGCAGGGTGAATAAACACGGAAGTAATAATTCTGATAATTCAACGACCACGCAATTTTTTCCCAAAACTAATCTCTGTTTTACCGATAACTCGGCGAATTGAATCATTTTCCTTTTTTCCTCGCATCGTGCCAAGATTTACAACATTTATTCGCCGCTTCGATGACTTCACTGCGCTTAGTTGGAGAAAAAAAATGCCAACATCATGTTTTTTTATACAGCAGTACTATAGAGATCTCATTACCAATCATTCTTCGCTAAAGAAGTCTCGTATTACTATTTTCATTTTTTCAAAATTATACAATCGTAAACTTGACTCTGCGTACACTCGAAATTCGAAGTGAATTTTTTTTTTTACAAGTCCTGTTCGGAATACTTCGGTTATCATCGGAAGTACTTCAAATCAAATGTACGTAATTACGAGTACTTTCGATGATAGCCGAGGTATTCCGAAAGGGACTTGTAAAATCAGTCTTCGAATTTTGGATGTACACAGAATCAAGTCAATGATAATGATAAAAGCCAGAAGCTAGAAAGATCTGTCTTCAGAGGTAAATCAAAATAAATTTCGTTAATTAAGTAATATCAAAAAATAAATAGAAAAAAAAGCCTTAACCATATCTTATTCATATTTAGAAAATCTCTCATTTGAAATGTTATTCTATATTGTACTGAATTTTGGTTTCAAGACCTCCTCAGTACTGCTGTGTAAACACATAATAAACGATAATGAAATGTATTTGCAATTGCATATATTACATTTATTCGTATGTACAAGTGCACACATGCATGCAAGTAAATTTTTCATGCTGGTGATTCGTAAATTAATATTTACAGATAAACAAAACACGTTCTTAACACGTACACGAATTTCAGGTAAAATGAATATGTGCATGTTATACGTTGAAAAATGACAGCTATATATACAATGTACATACACTATACACAATGCATTGGCAATGAATGAATCAGAATAAGCTCTATTCGGTTTTATAATTCAACAAAATTCCATATCCATAGCTCAACTTGGTAATCGAATGTTTCGATTTCAAAGTAAGTATGCAGTATGCGATCATGCAATTCGTATGCACGAAGTGACGATAACAACGCTTAATACTTGGTCGTATTTCGAGAAAGAATCATAAATTAAATAAACACGTTTATGAAGCAAATCACACGAAATATCGCACAAGCCTGTTTACGAATATATTTCTTCATTACGACACTCTTGTAAAATACGTTCTCAGATAGCAGGTACTTCACTGGATACAAGCGATATCGAACTATAAAATTAGCTTTACTCATAAATCACATCGTAATTGTGAAAATATTGATCATTTACTAAACCATATTTGTACTGTACCAAAGTATATTATCAATCGATGATAATAAATTAATTCAACACAATGACACAAACGCGAAATGCTGAGGCATTGAATAATCAAACGACACCTCGAAGGTTCCGAAACGGAAATCAACTTCCAGGTGTGATTTACTTCTAAATTTTTTAGACAAAATTCTTTCGTCAAGAGTGCCTCACCCAAATCCACGCCATAAACTTTTCGACATGGTTATTATTGATATTCTGTTCCACCAAGCTCTCTCCAATTTAAACAGACAAATTTCGGTTTGTTTGCTGAAACTGAATAGTTCACGTGAGATGTATGTCTATGTACATACATATGTCTATGTACAACGACATGTACTACATGCACGCCTTGTTTTTTTTACATCCGTTTAATGAAGGTTTGGAATTTGTGTTAGAATAACGAAATACTACATTACATAAAATTCACACCCACTATTATCGGTTCTAAAATTAGACCGAGGATGAACAAATAGAAAAAAGGCGCTGAAATAAAAAATCCGAACTTTATTTAATAAATGACCTCAACAAGAAGTATTTTATTGCTACTGAGAGAAATACCAGTTTAAAACTGTTTGTTTTTGGATCATATGTGATAAGAACTGAACAACCTAAGATCAATGTATTGAAAACCCCATTTATTTTCATCTCTGTATTCTCTTCGTATATCTTCAAATTTCGTCGAGATTTTTTTACTACAGCGATCATTCTGTTGAAATTTTTCTCCTCAATATCAGTAGAACTTTGATACCGTCAGAAGTCTATTTTTTTGTTTCGTTGTACATAAAAAGATATTTCTGATTAATGCACTTTTATCTAAATTTAATCGGGAAATACTTTTGTCACGTTTGTTTGAAATATAACAATTTCCTTTCACGAGAAAACATCAACCACTGATTGCTTCTCTGCTCAACTTTTCATTTACATTTTGATTTAAACGATGAAAATGCTAATATTCCATTGTTACATAATATATACAGGTACACGTGTACACAATAACGAATTTTAATAAAATAGTACACCGATCGTCATCCATGAAAAAAACACATTCAAACACAAATTGAAAAGTTAGGTACAAACACAAAAAAAACAATGGCAAGCAAGCGAGTTAAATGATGATTTATGATCAAAGTTATACCGTCTTTAGACATAACTTTGAAAACGCCTCAAGAAACCGAGCAATTTGACCACAAACGATGAATAAATAATGATAATGCGTGAGGCAGTAAAGCTTTTCCATTGTGGTTTATGAACTGAGCGCAAACACAATCGCAAATGCAACATTGTGACATCACGCGTGAATTTTCTTCGAGTAGAATCTCCGACATTGAAATATAATACATGTTTTTTTTATACTGTTCGCCACCAGTTATAACTATTTCCGGCTAACAAGCCGAAAAAGTCGATTGCAAGAGGCGGCGAAATTGCATTTTTTCTAATCGAAGAAAATTCCTTTAAAAATATAACAAACAAACAAACAACGCATACGACATAACACATGGCGTAATAATGAAAAATATTTACGTACGATGAGTTTGGTAGACACCATCATTGGCTAGAAGAAACAAACAAACATAATATGTATAAAAAAACTATCTTACAAAATAATTATTATATTAATTATACATGTTCAAATTCGTTTAATTAAAATTGCCACAATTCACAAGTAAAATCTCGGATATTTTTTACCACGTCGGATTTCAATCAATAACACGCCTGTAGTTTTCTTTTTAAATTCTTCAATAATGGAAATACAATAAATTTTCAAGAATCACTTCGCAATCAGTTTCATCGGACGTGTTCATATTTTAAATAAATCACTTATCGTACTTCCAAAAAAGAAACAATTCTATATGTTACTTTATCTTCGGTGGAATATTGCGTGTAAAGACAAATCGCATCATTTTTCAACATTGCGCTCATGTCATTCTGAAATATGCACTTGGATATTTTTCCAGCTACTCAGTGAAATACCCCAAGTAAAATTACGAGTAAGCAATGTTGAAAAAATTGATGACGCCAAGTTAACTGAGTAAATTGTTTAAACCAACGAAGGCAGGAATCGACTCAAATAAGCATTTTAATAAAACTGTATCTCGATGTCGTCACAAACTTCGTTTTGGATAATTTTTCGAAATCTGGTTTCACCAGTACAACTTCGTAACATAAACCAGATAAGCATGCGTTCATTATTATTTATTCTCGATAATAGTGCACTAAAATTTAATTTTTATTAAAGCTATCAAGTGCCAACTTTGTAAGTTTTTATCGTTGAAAAAACCATATGCACGGTGAATATTCGGTTATCTGTGTAACGTACGTAATCTCAAAGGAAAGTCTGTGATGGGTCTGATAGTCAGTACCATAAATAGATATCGTATGTAAATTGTAATATGATGACTTATTTCATGTTTTAATTATGATTCGATATTTTACGCGTTTTAGTTTTCTCGTTTAGACATAAAACACCAATATTGATAAACGAGAATCTCATTACTCAAACCGGTTTCTTGAAATTTTCATTAAAATAAACCCTTCATTATGAGTATTTTTTCTAATATTCACCATAAAAGATGCAGCATTAACTCTATGTCATTTCAAGATAAAACTATAATACAAACATATTATACCAATATTAATACAAGCAAAGAACTGTGAAGAAATATAAGAACCACTAAATTCAAAAAAATTTTTATTTCGATGCGAGACTATAGAAAATATTAATTCAATTTTTGCTGATAGATTCGAAAATTTGATTATGTTTTCAAACTCGCACATAAAATCAAAAAAATCTTAATAAAATCAAGCCCAGCTTTTCCAAATCGTTCAATTCCCAAAAAAACCTATATATTCCGTACTTATTATTTTTTATTTAAAACAACAGAACAACACGTGTTTTTAAAGACAAGTAAAAACTGCAAAACCTGAATTTGGAACACTTTGAAAACAGTCTGGAATAGAATTAGCTATTTTTGTAAAATAATACCAATATGTTTGTATATTCGGCACGGCGGATAAACAAGCCCTTCACCGATCGCTCCAATTTAAAAATTGAAGTTATCCTTAAGCAAGAAAGCAGAGTTAGTAACTCTGAATGGAAAGTACGAATTTTCACTCATTTCCATAACGTGATAAATACAAAAATGAAATAACATCAATATTTCGAAACAGCGAAGTTGCATTAACCCAATATCGTTCTACCATAGAAAATCTCCATCGTCAATAACAGTACCAAAAAGCTGGAATTGTCTGTCCGCCATAACAACCCATAGGCTGAATGATGTCATTGATATTGATGTATGTACTACATATCAGTGGATAATATACATATGTAATTGAGAACAGATCACTTTTTTTCAAGTCACCAGATCTCATAGCTACGATAAGCTATCTTTTACTTCGATATTGTACTGCGAATTTTTTTTATTAATTTGGCTTCCAAATTTGAAAATTATTCGGGTAATTAAAACAAAAATAATTTCAGCGAAATAGGTGACTTCAAAACAAAAGCGATCCACCGTAACCATGTTACATTGTTACTCAACTTTTCAAAATTAACTATCGTAATTTTATAAAACTAGATAAACAAAACAACCTAAAAGGAATTAAATAATTTGAAAAAAATTCAAAATCCGGTAAATTCATTCTCAAGAAAACCTTCATTCGGAGCAAAAAAAGGAGGTACACTCGAAAACTCGAAAATCAAATTATAATCGTAATAACCCAATATTTATTTTAGTACTCACTTCTTCGACCATCCGTTATTACTTGAGTGCAATCATTTCCATCATTTGTTAAAGGGCATTTCCAAAGAGCCCCGGAATGATTTGTATTAGGTTGTAAATTTTGGTCTAGAGGAGCTCCCACTAAAATCCTGCATAAAAATCAGAGGTTTTTAAAATGATAGAAATCTTAATTTTCATTTAGTTATGCATGAAAAATTCAGGTATTTCAACGAATACGAAACACTGTACCTATGCGCACAAAATAAAGGAAAAACACCTGTTACAGATTATGAATACAACCCGGTTTATACTCAATAATTATGAATTTTCCAAAAACTCGAGCTTCAAAGAAATCAACATTTTACTCGCATAGATAAACTATTACTCCCACAAATATTTTTATTGGTAATTTTATGGAAAAACCCTCAATCGATAATTCTACCAAATCTAGAAAGTAACTTTCATCTTTCAGTGAATATTGTTATGTTATCAAATTATGAAATTAATTTATGTCATAATAAAAAGTACTCACAATCCTTCTGAAATTCTTCCATTCTCATTTCGAATCTGATGAGCTGCTACAGAATATCCGAAATAAGAATCGCTCATGCCGCGCTTAACCAGCGGCAGTCTAGTTTCAAGATTGAATGCATCAATGAGAAATAAATTATTTATCAAGATAATTAAAAACACCCTAGAGTGATAATTTTTTGAATGAACACAAAAAAACATTTTGCAAAATCTTAAAATAAGTATATAACATTATTTGCTAAATTGCCAAAATTACGTGAAAAACACTTTCTGAGAAATGAAAAGCAACCGAAAAACTTTCAAGGCACACAATCACAAATATCCATTTTATCACAGAGAACAAGAAATAAACGCTGCAATTGCATTTAATGCACTCCGGCGCACACCGCACATCACAAAATTTGATTCTGGTTCATGGAAAATTCGTCATTGATGATTATCACTGTATCACTAAAAACTCCATGAATCATATCATTGGTTTCCAACTCGATTTCGAACTATAGATAACCAAAGCATCCAAATCTGTTCACATTCCATTTCCAAGTGCACTTCGCGGTTTGCATTTCACTCAACTCAATTCATTATTATTTGAGTATGCCCACAAGTTCACACCTCACTCAACACTTCTCTTCAAGAGTCACGACTTCACTCCACTTCACTCCCACTCAAGTAGACGTGCTGACCTCTAGGAAGTGGTTTGTTGAACATATTGAACAAGGTTTGAATTAGTTCTTACCTATCTGCATAATTATGAATTCATTTTTTTTCTTTTTTTTTTTTAAATACAATACACTACAAAACAATACAGTGACAAGAAAAGGGATTTTTATTTCATTAAAAATTTTTTTTTAAATGACAAGAAACATAAATTTGTTTTTTAGCATTGTTTTTTGTCATTTTTTTAAATTTTAATTAATTTACGGTGTTTTATTCCAATAAACAAGTCACACAAAACCAAGAGAATGCTAAAATTTAATCAAACAATCTGAACAACCAAAATTTTTTACTCAGTTAACAATTTTCAACTTAAAATATTCATCATTAATTTTCATCAAATTTATTAATCAACCTGCAATTAATAAAGTAAACAAAAGATGTTTTTCACATCTTCCGTAGTTTCCCCTTCCCAAAAGCGAAATCTTTCAGAACTTTTTTGGAAATTTAAAAATAAAGGAGATCGCATAAATTTTTATTTTTTAGGTAGCCTTTGCTTCAGGCTTTAATTTTTGTAATAAACATTAAAAAATAATTGAAGAGAGTGGGATAATTTGATAATTTGCAAATTTGCAATGAATGAACTAAGATGGATTTAAATAGGTACTGTAGACTTTTTTATGCTGAAAATTGCTCCTTTTTTTTCTACTTTCTAATTTTGTTTGTCTGTTGTACAAAAACAAGAATTGATTCATCAAAATTACTATTTATGATTAATGATGATATGTTATACAGAAACGTTAGACCATAGATTATGAAAAAATTATACAACTTTAAGCGGACAAGTGTGCAGTATCTATCTACGTAGATGCATGAATGTAGTTCAATACTTCAATTAATGATTGATATAGATATAGATAATTAGAAATTAGATTTTGAAAAAGAGTAAAAAAACTAAAAAAATTGAAGTCTTACGAATGATTTCGGAACTTTTCGACAACTTTCGGGTAACTTCGAATGATATCTATCCCGTTTCGCTCCTTATCTTGTTTTTTAATTTCGATACCTCGTCCTCCCTCATCCTCGCTAGTCATTTAATACATATCAACTTACAGTGGAGAGTCAAACGGGTAGATAAATGTTTGTAGTAGTGGTAGTGGTACTACGTTGATTACAAACTAGAGTAACGTTAAGCTTTTCTCAGTTTATTACAAAGGTTTTCTGTGTATTTAGTTGAGGGATTTCCATTTTCAAACAACTTACTGGATTCAGAAATTTAACCATGTTAAAAGAAGACGCTCTTTTGGATGATGACCCGATTGAATTCAAGGGCGGTAGGCTTACGTTGAACACTGATGAATTAAGCAAAGAAACCACTCATATTAATAATAAAATTCGTAAGTTTTTCATTTAGACCTCTTCTAAGCTTTAAATATCTTGTAGCAAATTCAAAATGTATCTGCTATATGTTGTGTGAATGTAAATTGTTTTCAGACGAATGTCCAGTGATGTTACCATGGGCTGGTGAAGATCCAAAGTCATTTTTCTGTTACCGTGATGATCTAGTTACCAACGCAATGACAGATATTAAACAATTTTTAAGCAATTTTCAAGACGATAATGACATTCATGGTATTTGGTTGTTAACTGAGTAAGTTTGAAATTTCGTATAATGATTCGTTATAATGCTCACGAAATTTCTTGTTTGTTTCAGAATAAGTTTTTGGGATAATGAAAGAGAAAGAGTCGTTGTGTTAACCAAAGATTTTCTGATCGTTGTTAAATATGATTTTATTGCTCTAAAGATATTGAGTCATTTCAAAATTCCATTACATAATATTGATACTCTTACCGTAGGAGATTTGGTTTATCCTTCGGGTTCTTTAGCACCGTAAGTAATTGAATACCACCTAACACAATTTTAATTATTAATTTTTTATCCTGGTTTTGAATCTTTTTGTTCCACCAGTTTGTAAAGAATTCATTATTTTACAGACACATAAATGGAATAACTTCAGGTGTTATGCATGTTCTTAAAAGTTGTGCGTTAAAAGTTGCTCGAAATAATGTGATTAATTTTAACTTTCCACAAAGTATTAATGAAACATTCAGTATTACATATTTTAAAGCGAGGTATTTAATAAAGAAAACATTAGCAAAGTTTAGTTGCAGCTTGCTTTCATAAACTTTTTTTGAATAATTTTGTATGTACATATTATGTAGCAATTATTAGCACGTTTTGATGTACCTTATTATCTTCAGGTAGCTATCTAGTATTTACTTAGTGTCTCTTTCTACATAATTATTATGTGCACCTACATACGTACTTATGTTTTGTACGATTCACAATTGTTGACGCATCACATTAGTCCGCCGGTCTACAACAAATCCCGCGTAACTCGACAAAAACTTTATCTGAGGAAGAAACACTTTTTCACATTGAGTTTGAATGCAAGTTAATTATTACAATATTCAACGTTCTTCAATGAATGTTAATGTTTTAAAGATGTCTCGTGAATCCAAAGAACTGGAGTTGCAATGTTTTGGTTCTAGACCGACGAATTTTATATTCTGCATAATTTTTAATTTTATTTCAAATTATTTTTTTTGTTTGGACATGAGTTACTTTATCTTCAGCCATAACTTGAATACTGCATAATTTTTTCTTCATGACTTTTGCCTAGTACATTTACAAAATTGCTATCTGCTTATATGTATCGAGTGTTTCTTAGATTCAATTGTGGTAAAGAAATAAATTATAATAAATTTTTGAAAAACTCGTAAAATTGCAGGTCCCGGAATATCACTGGTGTTCGACCCATGTGGAATAAAGGCGAGCCGTTGAAATTTAGTACAAAATGGAATCCATTCGCAAATAACATTCCTTGGGTCACATTAACTTCACATCCTTTATTATGGCATAGAAGTATGATAACAATTAGTATAATTTAAAATTCATTCAATTATAAAATGTAAGATGGAAAAGACTATTTATTCCTCTTTTGTATTTGTAGATTGTGATGACGAACATTCACGTATGTATGATGTTGATAATTTCGTTTCTCGATTGATCAAAGCAGTACAACAAACTCCCAGACCCTCATTGTGCCACATTCAGCTTAAACCAATTTTATTGCAAAATTATTTCGGAGTCCTATCTATAATTCATAATCGCAATGGATTAGGATTTTTCAAAGTTAGAGGGAAATTTAGCTTTTAATACTCTCAGTTTTATTTGTAATATTTTTATAATCATTTTTCATCATAATCTTCTTTATTTTCGTTGCCCTAGTTGAGGTCGAAGAAAACAAGTACATAATTCTCTCCTCTACTGCTACATATTCGATTTTGTTTTAAACGAATTGAAATGCCATTTTTATTATTAGATAGATCTATGCTTGTTAAATTTAAATTTTATAAAATGAAAAATAAAAATTTATACGCGTGTTATTAATTTACGTCGAATATTTATCAAATTACGAACTCAAGCTGGTAAAAATCTATCTTTAATATGTAATTTGTAGAAGGTTCTTAATTTTAACACAAATTGAATAGTAATTAAAAAATAATTGAATATACAAATATTTTGATGAAATTAAAATAAACTTAACCTATTCAACCATGAATCGTGGATTACTTGACTTTCGAATATGCAATATATTATTACAACGAATTAATACATCTCCGATTTCACCAGTAACATCGCCGTTTATGATTTCCTGAGTGCTCGCAAGTAACACATTCATGTAACTATCAACTGATACCAGATATCCTTCATAGGCATGGCCCCACTTCAGTTTAACTATTACTGCTTTACCGGTCAATTCGTTCAAAAAGGGTTTAGGATTTAAGGGCATACCAGCCATGACTGCAGATTTTATGATACCTAAAACACACAAAGAGGCGCCCGTTTTACTAAGGAATTTTCGTAACCAACAGTTGAATAATTCTAATACAAAACTGAGGCACTCTGAAAAATATACATTAAGATGAGAAAATTGCTATTGAAAAATTTGCTCAATATTTGTTTTTGAAATAACTGTCATGAAACACATGCTATCATTCAAAATGTATTCTGGTTAGCAAACACTTAGATAACGTATTCATACCTGATTTTTAAAACAAAAATGTATTTCACTACACAATCTTCGGAATGGAAATTGGAAGTATTAATAGTTTGTTAACAATCTAATAAAATCAATTACAGACTGGAATAAAAACATTGAAATTTCGATAACAGAAAATATACCAAAAGCTGAAGCTTGGACGCCGGTGACTGAAATGCTGAAGATAAGCATGCAGGTGTGATGTCACAAATGAATTGCAAAAAAAAACTAAAACAACATCGGAGGATCAAAATAATGTATTTTTTTAAATACGCTTGAAACGTGTTACATGAATTGAATCATTGAATCATTGTTCGACTCGTTATTCGTTCATGTTTCATGGCTGAAGTAGAAGACAAATACATAATTCAGAACAACGCCAATAGAAACGAAAGACATGAAAGATTGTATGCGATACACGCTTACGCAGCATCTGGCTTCCAGCATCAGTGATTTCAAGACTTCAAGTTTTGTTATAGAATTTAATGAATTTTTGAATTTTTTTATCTGACTTGAGTTAAAAGTCATAACTTGTAAGTCCTAACCTAACTAGAACTGAAATGCTTTTAAATGCAACTGTATTGCTTGTTATAATTATTATAAAGTTATCAAGTCTTATATCATTTGAAGATCGCTCGATCGTTGAGCTAGGCTATTAATTCAGTTAATGAAAAAAAAAACTCTTGTGAAGATTTACTTTGAAATTTAAATTCATAAATACTAATAATTAGAGAGCAAAAACGGCTCAGTAGAGAATACAATCATAATCATTATTATTCTCAAGTATAAAAGTTGATTAAAACCTTAGGGAAATCAAATTTTTTGGTCAGTGGTGTTAAAAGTTTACTAATTACATATATACAATAATTATCTGCCATTAAATTACAATAAGAAATTGCATCAATTTGTTACGTGAAAATTGAAATTCACGGATTTTTCCTCAAAATATCTCACATCTATCAATTTATTGGAAGTGCCTATAAACACAAATACAGAATACCTGATTTTTCACCTACCTATCTACGTAATAACATAATTGATTGCTTATTTCTATCCGCAGAAATACTAGATTAACAACGAGCGTAAAGAAAATTTCACGTTGGGCACATCATGCAAAGTTATAATCATACACTCTAGTACTTCAGTGAGGTTGAGTAGAATACAATTGACAAAAAATTAGGTGTTTGCATGTTAGGCTGAACGAAATTTTTATAAAATGTGGTGAAAATTAAAGTACCTATATTAAGTAGCTATGAAGACAAACGACACTTTTTTTTCTGTTTACTTAATATTACATGTTGGATTATCTCCGAAAATGAACAAGCATTAAAACTAAAAAGTTTTTAGTATATTTATTCATCTACTTCAGTACTACCGAAACCAATATTGAAAGTTTGGTAGTTTAAGTTTTCAATTTCAATAAAATAATCGTTTGACAAAAACAATCGTAAATTTCAATGAAATCGATTTTTTTTTCCCGTCATAAAAAAATTTACCAATTACTTTCAAGATTCTTGGAGTAATCTAAATACTTGAGGTACATATTCCTTTTTTTTTCAACTCTTGTAATTTTTGACATCACCGAGAAGAATTTTCATGGTTGTTCACTAAGCCATTAATACTTTAAAAAAATGATAGAGAACATAATTAGTATAGGCTACTATAACAAATGCTTATTTATTCTGGTTTTGAGAATAAAAAATAACTAGGAATGAAAAAATGAACATCAATGCGAAAAGATGCACCTACGGATTTCTAGTCCTCTTCCTATCAACTACACATTATACACACATAATTACATAATTTGTTATAACGATGCCATTTTTTCGGTGGATTTTTTTACCATACCACACATTTCTTTATCGGATTCATTTTAGCGTCTAATGGACAATTAAATGCATTTGCAAAATCATGTGAATTTGATAACGGTCCAATTACTCGGAATCTGCCGGGAGAGTGCGAGGATGATCTTAATTTCGCCAGCGCTTCTTCTGGTCTCATAGATCCACACCAAATTTGTCCATAATTTAAGAAAAATAATTGCTCGTGAGTGAGATTTAGACCAGGAAGTAGCGGCTCGTCACCGTATCGTTGCACATACTTTTGATATGCCTGAAAAGTAGATAGGTACAAAAATTTTACCAAATTTGATTAGTACGATTTCACGCATCAGGTTGGTAAGGGTATCATATCAGGGTCCCAAGATTAATTGGTTATGCGGTATTTGGAAATTATGTAAGTACATATGTTGTGTACAGCTTCCAAGTACCAGATGCACATATCTAATTACCTAAGGTACATGAGATATAGGTATCATTCGAAAAAAGAACATTTATTACCCTAAATGACTGCTTTAAACCTCCATTGTCAGCTATATTTTCGCCAACTGTCAAATGTCCATTCAAATACATATCAATTTCTTCAATTTTATATTCTGAGTATTGATTCACTATACACTGAATTTGCTTCTTGAATGCCTGCGTGGTTGCGTTATTCCACCATTCTTTCATATTACCATTTTTATCAAATAGTCGACCTGAATCGCATTTTGAAAAACTTTTTTAACTGAAATTCACTAATTATTCATTAATACAGGGAATCAGTAGGTAGAAAATTTACCTCTATCATCAAAACCATGTGTTATCTCGTGCCCAATCACTACACCAATTCCACCATAATTCACAGATTTTGGGAAATATTTACTGTAAAAAAAAGGCTGCAAAATTCCAGCAGGAAAGACTGAAACAATTTCGAATTCGTAATTGAATTACAATGTTCTTAGTTACGCATTCATTTTCCGTATTGAACAAGCTCATATAATGAAAAAGACCAACCGATGTCATTTTTATTGGGATTATAAAATGCGTTAACTACAGCTGGTTCAGTGGTCCATTTATCTCGGTTAACTGGTTTACGTAATTTATCCATGTTACGGGAGCATTCGAATTGTAGAACTTCGAACATGTTCAAAAAAAAGTGATGATGGCTTACATTAAGCTAAAAATAATTTCAGTTAGTTCTAATTTCTGTAGTCAAGTTCTTAAAATTCCGTTGAAGAATTTCACCTTTTCATATTCGATATCTAATTCTTCAAACTGAGTTAGAATTTCGGGATATCCAATTCTTTCGTTCATTGCTTCTGCCTTTTCTCGAGCTAATTGTTTTGTTTCGTCATCCATCCACTCATTTTCATCTAATAACTCATTAAATGCTTCGCGAATGTTTCGTATCATTTCAATAGCAGATTCCTGAGGTGGAAAAATTAATAAAATCCGATAGATTATAATTGAGGTAAGAAAAATATGAGATTACCTTACTATCGGGGTTGAAATTTTCTTGAATAAATAAGGCACCAACTGCCATACCCATTTTTTTATTAGTCCATTCCACGCACTGACTCCAACGGTTTCTCTCACTTGATATTCCAAGCAATACTTTTTTGAAAGCTAAACAAGCTTGTTGATAACCATTTGTCATATGAGAAAGTAAGTTATTCAACAGTAACCTCCATATTGCGTAATTTTGAATGACTCTGCACATTAGTAAGTAAACATTAATTACAGTTATAACACACACATACACTATTGCCTAGTATCTCGTACCTACTCAGCAATAAAAAATGCATTTTTATTCTCATTAAATACTTGGACCTAAGTTTACGAGTTAATAAAAACTGGGATTAATTAAATCCACAAACCTTCGATCTGTATCCGCTAAGATTTTATTTAATTCTATGTAATATGGTAAAGAATAAAACACAATTGGTTCATCATCTCCTAATTTTGTTAACAGAATATGACTGAAATACTGACTCCAATTAATCTGAGGTACCGCTTTCTTCAGCTCAGATAGTGTCAACTTGGCGTATATTTCACTAGTATCTTGACGATCAGTTTCGAGAACTGTAATCTGGCAAATTCAAAAAGATAAAAGTTTATAAGCGCTGACGAAGTTCATAAAAAAATTTTTTATAGTGAAAGTTTACTATGTTTCGTGATGGTTGAAATACTTTATAAACTATGCATTCAAGAAACATTGGTTTGGTACAGTAGCGCTTATACGAAGTTCTTAAAATTAGGACTGTACAATTCATTTCGATTCCATTCAAAGTAAACAATCTTGTATCGAGAAAAAAAAATTGATCACATAATTTTTTTTTTAATGTAAAAAACTTTAAAATTTTGCGTTCAGGGTTCAATAAAATGCAATTAAATCGTGCTAAATTACAGCTATGGTGTGATTCTCTGAATTTTAGTTATTAACATACTCGTATAAAGTATGAGAACATGGTCGTATTTTGTACAAGACAACAATCATATTCACCAAAATTTTAATTTCAATTTTATACGGGTAAACTTTTTTAATTTCTCTCACAGGTTCTACATGTAGGTTTAATTTAATGATTATGATTACATTAGCTAGACGAATTTCAAAATATAAAACATCTCTCATTTCTTTTTCAGCGTTTTTTCGATCAGCGCCAAATAAAGTAGCTACTGCGATCATATAGTCGTAATAAGCTCTCAAGGTACCATCAGTGCTGATATTTTTTGAAAAATAATCTCGCCCTGGAAGGCCCAATTGTAATTGATCCATCTGAAAAAAATGAAAATATTTTATACTTGTAATATCAAACAAAACGATTCAATTACAGTAATAACGTTCTTACTTGAATTACATGGAGTGAGGAATTTTTGTCATCGGGACCTACCCACATTTCAAATAGGACACCTTCATTCAATTTCAATTTCATTTGTCCCAGTAGTTCTTCGACAGATATTATTCTATCTACAGACCATTGTAAATCAGCTACAGGCCAGCCTCCGAACGATTCGACTAATTCTCTAACTTGCTTCTCACCATTTAATTTAATTTCAGCTGTAATGAGCAGAAATTGAATTATTGTGATGATTTTTTAATCATTCAATAAGGGGACAAAAATAGTATATCTTCGTATTGCATCAAAAGTTCTTTATTATTCTACCGATGTTCAAGTAAACAAAAGTTAAATAACCTATTGAAATAGTTACTTGTGTTGATGCAAGACATGTAAACCATTTTGGCTTTCTTAGTTGCTGAATTGTCTCTGTTATTAATTGGTTCTTCTAGTAATCCTAAAATTGAGATATTCAAGTAGTAAATGTTTATGTAGGTATGAGTAATTAGGTACCTATACTTTAAACCGAATACATAGTCATTTTTGGAGAGAAGGAGGGATAACTCTATAGAAAAATTAGTCATTAACCATTTTTTCTCGTTTCAATAAAAATATTTATATAAAAAATAGATTCTTTTTTTCACACGACCTAATAGTGATACTTGTATGTAGTATGTATTTATTTACCCACTCATTTTTATAAAACCTATTAGGTTTAAACATGTAAGTAGGTAAGTACCTAGGTACGTAGTACGTACATAGATACCAACCAGTTTATACACGATGTTTGATCAGTTCGTTCTTTCGTTGTTTTTCAATTTCTTAAATTATCTCTCTGCATAAATGGTTAAAAATTTATTATTTACTTCTTAATACATGTTGCAGTTGGTCAGCCAAAACCTCAAATGTTGTAATGCTGCTTCGATCCTCTGGAATTACGTGAATCTTGTTCCACATTCCGCAAGCGTATTCAAAAAAATCTTCGCAGGGATCTACATTTTGATCCATTCCAGTAAGTAAGAAAGCCGCTATAAATAAAAAGCGAGCATCGTAAAAAAATGACTCCTTTTATTACGAGACATAAGAGATACGTAAATATACTAAGTATACATATATTATTGCATTGTAGCTTTTTGAAAAAATAAATTAAAATATTTAACTCAATGAAGACTGAATGAATATTGAAACTTAGGCGAAAAAAAAGAAACGAAAAATTACCAACATTTTTCAGTACGAGTGTATGCATAATAATATTCATATAAATATTCTAGAAAGATGAAAAAAATCGTCTTCAGTCTCCGGGGACATCCCTTTTTTTTAAATGAAAATACATAATTATATCCATTTTGACGGGAATTCGATTTAATTTTCATAATACACAATAAGGGTTTGTTTTCTTCGTTACTTCTAAATTATCAACGACGTTGTTATATAAAATAAGAAGATTAAAGTTGACAAAATGGCTGAGTTATCACAACTTTTTTGTTCAACTATATTGAAACTTTAAAAGATCGTGAAGTGTCGCATCAATGCAGATAACCAAATACGCAAAGCTTTTTTCATACAAAACAGTTTCAAGTTATTATAATTCGACGTTTATTTAAAAGGGTTTGTTTTGTGCTATCTAATTTACGTGTTGAACTTTAGCCCCAAAAATAGTTTTAACGAGAGTAATTGATTTTCAAAAATGGTACTTTGAAATGTACTTAACATACGTGTAAAGTTTCACAAATAGGTAGTCGAATCAAACCTACATGCTGTGTATACCATCATGAGCGACTAATCTTGAAAAAACTTTTGTTGTATTAGCTACCTACTTGCTAAAAGTAAATATTTTGTTCAATAATTTTTTGCATCGTAATAGTTATTTATTTATGAAGACAAAATTCTTGGACGATTTTCGTATTTTTAAAACAAAAAAGAATGCTTATCCACTTAACAACATCTAATTAGTTAAGCCGATGAGTAGTATTTTTAGATTTTTAGCGACCTTTTAACTTTAAAATCGGATGATAACGGCAACGGCATTGACAAATTTCAAGTTCTTAGAATTTTTTCATTACTTATTTTACAGAATGAGCAAAATTGTAACGTATTTTCGGCAAACCGGTTAGGCAATTTTATCAGCGTATCCATCAACCATGTAGAAATTAAAAGTGCAGATGAAAATGAAGGGACTGCTTTATTACGGATTAAGTTTTTCTACTTTAGAACGAAGGATGATTTATTTATTTGGAATTTTGATGATGGGCAACTACTTCTACGAACGAGTACATAAATCTCATTTCAAATAAAGTAATTAAATATAGTTTTACCTGTTTTTACACATTCCTGGGTAAGACATATTCTTGGTCTATTTTCTGAAATAAAAAAAAGAAGATTAATTAATTACGTAGCGTACGTCTATAAATGAATGAAATTTCTCATCTACTTATACATGTATGAAAATGACTACACTAAGAATAAATGAAAAATTATTTAAAATCATAGTGTGACTGTATAAATGAAATAATTGTTTTAAAGAGTCAATTTTTATTGGAATTCAAGTAAAGCAAAATGTTGAGAAAATATGTATAGTTAGGTATACTTGTATTGGAGTTGTTCAATACTTGAAAAATGGCATTTCACAGCTAATGAAGTGATTTAAACGTTGATTAGTAGAAAAAATTGGCTTCATTTATACACGTAGAAGTTTTGTTACGACGAGTAATTTCTTACAAATTAAAAAACGATATAAAGATGTTACCATGGCGTTCCAAGTCATTTCGCAAGTTTAATTTAATGCCTAATGTAGAAAAATTAATTCTACAGGGTTGCCCAAAATAAGCGACGTAAATAACGAGTTGAAAAATTTTCTTTCTTTCAAATAATTACTTCTCTTTGTTTGCTTCCACATGGGATACCCTTAAAAAGAACCAGCTAATCTCTTTACTTCATTAACTTGATAAGCCTTTAAATGAGAATGGAAACATTAATGAACAAATTTAAACGGAAGGGTAAAGTGAAAAATTTTCTAGCAAAAAGTGAAACTAAAAAGATACTTCGTTTCAACCTCTTTTTCTTTTATTTTTCAACACAGTGTTTTCGTCTTATCAACAGACATTAAAGAGGAAAGAAAAACCATACGAAAAAATAGCCTTTATACTTTTTCATCTTTGAAATTTCATAGAAACAGTGCACTTCAATCAAAGAAAATGAATTGTAGTTGAAATCTTTCTTTAAGGTTTATTTTATTTTACAAGATTGACTTTTTATTTTCTGATTGCTTTCATAGTACAAGAACGAAGGATATGTATATTACGTACATGTTACTTAGTGCCTTTAATTGTCAATAAAATTCAAGATATACGAGTAGGGATTAATATTGCATGAAACAAAAGTAACAGAAATTTAATTTCGTTAACTTGATCTTTTATAGAATAATTTATTTGTTTCACTTGCCATCTCATCACTTTATGTGATTATCCATCCACATGTACCTAGCACACAGCTACATATCTAGTTACCTACTGTATTATATGTTTTCCTATTTCCCTTTTAGTATAATATAGGGGACTAGGGGTTGAGCAGAAGTCCCCATGTAATATGTCAACTTACTCATGAATGATTGTTGGGTAGTTAAACGGTGACAAATTGATACGAATGAAATGTACTCGTATTGATGGTAAGCTCCATTTTCATGTTCCCGTCCAAAAATTATTACTCAAATAGATAATGAAATTCTGCGGTTTTATTATTTTTTATTACGATAACTTTTCAAATTATTTATTCTTCGTTTCACATTCTCATAATTTCTGTAGATTACTTATGAATTCAAAATTCGTTTTCCTTAAAAGTAGCGCGTTACTTTTTTCATATACTCGACGAGTTTTATCGGGATTACATTTTATCGTTTACTATCTTACATTGAATACTTTACGAACCCCTACCTCAATATCACCCATTTCCTTTGCTTCTGGCTATTTGCACACTTATAAACAAGATTCCCCAAGAGGTACGAGCCTTTTCTTGCCATAAGTATACATTTACCAATAGAGTCTGATGCTTTGATGAATGTTTTTTTTTTTCGTTTTTTTACCAATGTTGATATTTTATTTCAAAATTCGAAAAATTGGAAAAGAAATAATGCGTAGGGTTGCAATATATGTACATATAAAAAAATTGTTTTAAAAATGAAAAAAAACGTTATATGATATAGGAGTACCTTGATATTACCGAAATTTGAAATATCACAACCGCGTAGATGCGGTCAAGCTTCGCAATTTTTTCGTACAAAATTACGAAGATGATTTTAACTAGAAATAGAAATATTTTTTCAATTATCGCATTTGACGTACGAAGTAGCTAAGCTTACTAGCAAGTTAGTTCGAAAAGAAATCAGATTCAGATCTAGGCCAACAGATCAGAGGTATTTAATTATTTAATTTATTTTTTTCAAAACAACGTCAAATGGGTATTGGACTTGGGAACGAGCAAAAAGTATGTATTTATAGAGGTAAGTGTAAATTTGTTTCTTGGTGAAAGTAATTAGTACCTACGTTAAGTTCGAACGCATATGATTTCCGGAAAATTGGAATTTTGCTATTTGCCTATTTGAAAAAGGAAACGAAAAAGTAAACTTACTATTTGAAGTATGCATTTGCGGTGTATTGAAAATTAACGAGACGAAAAGGATTAGAATCATAGCAGAAATGCAACAGATGGCTGTCGTACACGTTCGTCTAATCGGACAGAAAGCATCTTTAACGTAAAATGAAACGCCTCGTTTTTTTCTAAAACATCTCAAGTTTTCACCTTCTTGTCCATCTGCTGTATAATAAGATGTAAACGGGTTGTCATAAATTCTTATTTCTTCTTGTATCGAACCTTTAGCTTCCTTTGCTGAGTTTCTTTTATAACGTACTCGAGTTTCTTTTCTTAAAGGTATTTCTACAATTACGTTAGGTTCGCGAGATATCGGTTTTTCTCGTATATTTTCTCCCGTTTCGTTTACAGGTGAAATTTCAATTTCTTTAGTAGTTTTTTCACTTTTCAATGGTAATCTCGAACCAGATGAAGATAAATCACTTTGATTACATTCTTCTTTTTTTATCCTACTCATGATGCTCCAATTCGAATATCACCCTTAAGGTCATTACACCATTTTGAATCTCGAATTTGAATTCATTGTTGCGCTTTCTTACAATACGGATTTTAAAAAAATGAAAACCAATTTTGATCTGCTTACTCCTGTAAAATAATTTATCATCATTATTATCTTTACATATTTTAAAACATTATCTACTAAATTAGTTTTCATAAAACTCCATGAAAGAGTAGCGCTTGTATTTTAATGGCGTCATTTGTATTCAACATCAATGTTCCCTTCCTTAATTTCATCTTCTACGTGGTGGCGTATTATAATGAATTCTTCTCCATTTTTTCGTTCAAAATCTTTACGATAAAAAATTCCCGAACGAAGATGTTTTGAAAATCGTGTTTTTAAAAATGAATTAAAACAAGATAGGTAATTTTAGATGGTATTTCAAAGAAAAATCTATTTGCGTCATTAAATTTTCAATAAGTTATTCACAAATTCAAAATTAGCTAAGTACAACTTTTATTCGGTTCCTGTTTTGAAACTTAAGTTATGAACTTGATATTAGAAACCGTATTTTACAATATGAAAGTCGCAATTGTTCTGAAATAACGTATGTTTTTGAATGTAATAGGATTACAATGTTTTTATTTCCCAATGGAAATGATATGTCAAACTCAATGCATAAATTTCTACAAACCTATCTGATGACATTTGCCGCATACCTAATTATCTATGTAAATACTAAATATCTAACATACGTATGTATGTTATGCTATGAAACATTGTAACGGTATATCCCTTCGGAAAATAATGTGATTGCGTTTAATTTTAAGGATGTTTTAATGCTTTCAATCTTTATTGAAAGATTTTCAGCTATCGTGGAAAATTTTTTTCATTTTCCCACCGCTCGTGTAATTGTATAGTACATTTTAATTCACTTTGAGAAATTGCGAAACATAATGAATGTGTGCATGCATGAATGAATTATCGTTATATACAACAGTAATTAAGTAAAATTAAACGCTTCGAAATTCAATATACATTTTTTTTTAAATATTATCAAAAAAATGTATAGGTTGTCGTTTATTGTATATTTCGATAAAGTTATCAATTTATTTTACGGAAGATATGTTACTTCTCTATTAAGACGTTGGTTTTTCAAAGAGGTTTATGCTGATGAGTTTTTCATCAAAGAAATTTGATCATTTAAATAAGATTCAACTACCTATAATGCAAGCTTACGTATGTAAACGTACCTAACCTACCAGATAATAAATGAAAGTTATGTCGTTTATTTATCAAAAATGAAATAATAAAAAATTCATCGCATTCACTTATTTACTATAGTTAGTTAAAAGTTGTAAAAAAAAAGTAAAAATCTCAGATTCTGGATAAAAACGACAATCCATCGTTTATTATAAATAAATTAAATACGGATAATATGAAATCGAAAACTATATCCTAAGAAAACATTATAATACGTACATAAAGTGCTTAAATTAGATGATAAAAAACGCTAAAACATCAAAAATAATACTTCAATTTTGCAAAAACGTAGTCCCGTTAAAAGCCTAATAACAAAGATAATTGTGAATTATAATAAATAAATTACGTACCCGCTTATTACACGATTTATTTCTCCTTTCAAGCTGAAATCACTCGCACCACATTTAACAGCGAAATACGTGAAGTTTTCAGTTGTTGAAATGCAGTTACCGCTTTTCTTTTTGAATTTCTCGGTGTTCGGAAAATTTCGGTGAAAGTCGTTTTTTTCTATTCATTGTAAAGGAACAACGTAAATTCTCTTTAATAACGCTGATTTTCTTCTAAAAAATTATAATCATTCAAACCGTGTAAACTTACGCAAATAAATTGCATCGAGTGGTTTTCTTGAAAGTTTTTCCATTCTAGAAATTAATCAGAAATTTAATATGACTACGGTTCAATTTGAACTGTTTCATTTTTTTTTTAGTACAAATTAATCGACAAATGTGTAATGATTTTGTTATTCGTTTTGTTGAAATTATGAGTCACCAGATCAATAGAGAAGGTTTTCTACTAATGAAAGTTGTTATCAGAATTATCTAGTATACTTAGCTTGTTGTCTATGAACTTTTCATTTTAAATTTTCTTTAATACGTATAAATAAAGATCTTCCACAAATATGTTCTTGAAAAGGTAAATTACATGATAAATAAAAATTTATGCGTCAGAATTCAATTTTTCGCCAGAACCTGTCAATGAACTATTTAAAAATTACGCAAAATAATTATGTACGTATTTACGAACCTGTAAAAAGATATCTACCCTATGTACCTACGAGTATTTCATTTGACAAAAAAGACAGAGAATTATTTCTCAAACCAACCTTTTAAAAAAGGCAATTTTAACGTAGTTTCTTTTCCAAGTTAATAAAATTTCCTAATTCATTGATAAAAACCAAATAGGTTTAGGTACATGGTGTCTAACTGACTGAATTTTTCTTTTGTGTTTCATGTTATTAGTATTTTTTTTCAACAAAAGTTATTTTAAACAAATGTCTGGTTGAAATTTTTCCACCCACGTGATGAAATTTGGATTCGATGAGATATAATCGATTGAAAACAGCTAAACTTCTGAACAAATCGTGATTCATTCGAATTGAGCATTCTTTGAATTTAGGAATGTACAAAGAAATGTGTTCGTCTGTACTACAACTTTAATTTATGATTCACTACTTTTTACCTACTTCTCAGCTTTAGTGAAAGGTTGACGGTTTCTCCGTGAAGAAATGAAATAATAAAACTCCCGAAAATTGGAGAAATTTTACTATTTTACCTATCTAGCTGTAAATTGAAATTGAAATCATGCAAAAAAAACACCGTGCTCAAGATATTACCCAAAAAATAATATTGATTCAGTACGAAAAAAATACTTGATGAATAATTTAATAATATTCGACAATGTACCTACAGAGGTAAAAATTCGACGATAAGCTTACGGTAATTTACCGAATTTACTGTTGTAAGTTTCCGCCTGTTTTAGGGAATTTGGTATTTTTACAGGTAATTTAAGAATATTGTTTTTTGAATTGGTAACATTGCTTTGTATTGCTTGACCCCTCCTCCTCGCCTCTCAATTTCTATTGAACTTTGTTGAAGATTTTGTACCATTCGTGTGTGAGGATTTTTGTGCATCTTTGTTTTCTGTTTAATTTTCATTGCACTTATGAAGTTGCTTAGCGTGGAGTTCAATAATTAGAATGAATTTTAATAATTTAACGTAGTATTTTAAATATCCCTTTATTCAAAAACGATATGGGTTCGAACGAAGCTGATAATGAGTTTGCCGGTAAATATATTGTTAATGAATAATGTTAGCATTAATTGCAAATTTGATCGGTCGAGTTCAATTATTGGAAATGTTGAAAACATAGTTACTATTCTCCAGTTATATAGGAATTTCTACAATTATAATTGGTCCTCATTAAGAACTGAATGAGTATTAACATTTTTATTTTGAGTATAACGCATTATTTCCGATGAATTTTGGTTCATGTGATTATGCCTTGCCCTCGTTTTGAGTTATTTCATTTTGATCCTCATGTTGCTGCATTCTATGATTTCTTCGAATGTCGCGGTCAATCGCGAGAGCTTATGAATTTAGCGATTTCTGAGAGATGAATTTTTGTGAATTACTCGTAATTAGTAAATTTATTAATCGAAGACGTTTGTTTGGCGTTTCCATGCCGTATGTAATGAGCCTTTACAGAATGTGTTATTCGATGTTATGCTTTCACATTGAGAGATAATGTGTATTTATTTTCAATATTTGTTTTGTAAGTTCACTGTGTTACTTTTGTAGATGACTTGGACGAATCGAGCACACGAGGAGTATTATCAGATGAGGATAAACAAGTAGAAGTAAATATTAATATTTCCGTACATAAATAGATCTCTTGTATTATTTATTCGCATTTACGGTGTTTTCACAGGAAGAGGACGACGAGTACGATCCAGAAGATACTCGTAAGAAAAAGAAGGGTAAGAAGAGAAAAACTAAAAGCGAATTAAGAAAAGAGAAAAAGCGTAAAAAACGTAAGAGAGCTGAAAGCGGTGAAGTAAGTGAATAACTATGTGTAAACAATGCCAATGATTTCTCCGGAGGTGTATTCAATTAATAACATCGTATAGGAAAGTGAATACTTGTACGATGATGACAACGGCGCTGACTCTGATTATGGATCAAATCGCAAGTCTAAGAAATCCAAATCAAGCGCTGCTAAAAGCAATGTAGCCGCTGCTCTTCCCGTTCCAACTCCACTACCCGCCGCAGTTGCTGCTCCTTCTTCAGTTGAAAATGCTGGTATGATGAAAGATCACCAGGGAAACATTTTGTCATTTATATTAACCAATTGGAACCTTTCGTTTAGCAATGCCAACTGTTGAAGAAGTTTGTTCAACTTATGGATTAAACGACGTGAAAATTCAATATACCGAAGCTGACTTTCAGAATTTAACTTCGTATAAGTTTTTCCAACAACATGTACGTCCGATTCTTGCCAAAGAAAATCCAAAGGTAAGTTTCCTAGTTGTCGTCCGCGTTCGTTGAATTATTCAATTTTGCACAAATTTTGGCTTGTCGATTATACAAGTTTTAAACTAATAAATGCTTGTATTTTGTAGGTACCAATGGGAAAAATGATGATGTTGGTAGCCGCCAAGTGGCGTGAATTTTCGAGTCAGAATCCTAATACCGAACATACAGAATCTGATGTTAACGAAGAACCGGATTATACTCCTAAGCCTACTCGTACTCGTGTATCCAAGGTGATTAATTACAAATTTATCGGATTTTTTGATAAAACACTTCTAAACGTTAAATATTTTGTCAAGACTCCGATCACGGATGACGTAATCGACGAAGACGACGAAGAATTGGAGGATAAAAAGAAAAAACGTAGTAGTCGCAGTAAGAAGAGTAACAGTAAGAAAAGCTCCTCTGCTAATTCAAAAGTTCCTACTCTGAAAATCAAGCTCGGTAAAAGAAGACATGGTAGCTCGGTTAGTTGACATTTAACATAATTATATCCGCGACAAATCAGATATTAATTTAATATCATACGCGTAGGACGAAGAAGGCGGCGGAAGTGCTAGCAAAGCTATTTCAGATCGTGATTCCGACGCCGAATTCGAACAAATGCTTCAAGATGCGGAGGAAGCCATCGCCGAGAAAAATGACACCGTTGATCCAGAAAACACCGAAGCTCCTGCTAAACGCAAGGCTAAAACAAAATTCGGAAGTAAGAAAAAAAAGAAAAAAACTAAAACTACGTCGAAATTTCCGGGAGGTGATGAAGACGGCTACGAAATAAATACAGTAAAGTCGCTTTCTTCCTTAATTTTTTTTTCAATGACATCAGTCGGGTTACTGGTGACTGAATTATCACTCGCTTGATCTCTTTTCCCGTTTTGTTTCAGACCGATCATCAAGATTACTGCGAGGTGTGTCAACAAGGTGGTGAGATTATTTTGTGCGACACATGTCCCAGAGCTTATCATCTAGTTTGTTTGGAACCGGAATTGGAAGAAGCTCCGGAAGGAAAATGGTCGTGTCCGCATTGCGAAGAAGGTGGCGTTCAAGAAAAAGACGACGACGATGAGCATCAAGAATTTTGTAGGTCTGTATAAATCACGTGGAAAATAATGGATTAGAAATGTTTGTAAAATGTGATGCGAAACTTGTACTTCTGATTATTTAATTACAGAATGTGTAAGGACGGTGGCGAATTATTATGCTGCGATTCTTGTCCATCCGCTTATCACACCTTCTGTTTGAATCCGCCTTTGACAACGATACCCGACGGTGATTGGAAATGTCCCCGGTGCTCGGTAAGCTTCGGCTAAATTAAAATTCTGTGATTTAGCATTGTTCATCTGTATTGCTTGTTTTGCAGGCTAAACCATTACCAGGAAGAGTGTCGAAGATTCTCACCTGGAGATACAAACCGGAAACGAATCAATCGAACGATCCTTCGAAAAAGAAAAGCATCAGACAAAGACAACGAGAAATGTTCGTCAAATGGCACGAAAAATCTTACTGGGATTGCGAATGGATATCGGAATTACAAGTATGATCCCTATTTGACGTATTACAAATTTATGCGTAAAATGTGGAATCAAAATATTGAATTTGTGTATTCTGCAGCTCGAGGTGTTCCATCCTGTTTTAATGAGGAGTTATGTCCGAAAATTCGATATGGATGAACCTCCCATTATCGAAGAGCCCATAGATGATGGTTGCCTTAAACAAGTGAAGGATGGCAAAGGAAATGAAATATCTTTGGATGAGAAATACTACAAGTAAACGTCACGTTGTGCGGGTTTACTTCTCGTATAATCGTAAATTTACGAATTTAACGATATTCCTTAGATACGGAGTGAAACCAGAATGGCTGATAATTCACAGAATTATAAATCACCGTTCTTTAAAAGATGGTAGAACGATATATTTAGTGAAATGGAGAGATTTGCCCTATGATCAAGCGACCTGGGAAGAAGAATCAAATGATATTCCAAATTTTAAAAAAGCTGTTGAATATTATTGGGTATATTTTTTTTGTTTTGAATTAAAGTACGTTACTTTGAAATGTATAATTGATTTGATTTTTTGATTTAGGACTTACGTGCCTCTATGGATCCGTCGAAGAAATATAAAAAAGGGAAAAGCAAAAAGAAATCAAAAGACGTTACCGATTTCGACATCGAATCGAAGGCTGCATTGTAAGACGATGACTTTTTTTAGTCTAATTTTCTAAATACCTCGTCGCTTATTTTGCGTGATCTTCAGTAAACGTTTTAATCCACCGCCTGAAAAACCAATCACTGATTTGAAGAAGAAATACGACAAACAGCCCGATTTCATCGCGGAGACTGGTATGGAATTGCATCCTTACCAGTTGGAAGGTTTGAATTGGCTGCGTTATTCTTGGGGCCAAGGGATCGATACGATCTTGGCGGACGAGATGGGTCTAGGTAAAACCATTCAGACGATTACGTTTTTGTACTCGTTGTTCAAAGAAGGACATTGTAAAGGACCATTTTTGGTACGTTAATTGGATGTTAACAGCGTTGCAATGATGAAGCACACATTATCACGACTTTTTACTCGAATTACAGGTCAGTGCTCCCTTATCCACCATTATTAATTGGGAAAGAGAGTTCGAAACATGGGCTCCTGATTTTTATGTTGTAACTTATGTCGGAGACAAGGATAGCAGAGCGGTTATCCGAGAACATGAATTGTCATTCGAAGAAGGCGCCGTTCGAATGAATGCTGGCAAAGCGTCGAAAATGAAAACAACCAATTTTAAATTTCACGTTTTGCTTACTAGCTACGAATTGATATCGATAGATTCTTCTTTGCTTGGTTCCATCGAATGGGCCGTATTAGTTGTCGACGAAGCTCATCGTTTAAAAAGCAACCAGTCAAAAGTAATACATATTCGAGTGACGTCACGATTGGTATTTTAAAAATGCGAGCTTACGCTTTTTTTCTCAGTTCTTCAGATTGCTTGCTCAGTACAATATCGCGAATAAATTACTACTTACTGGTACACCGTTGCAAAATAATCTCGAAGAATTATTCCATTTGTTGAATTTCTTGACGCCGGAGAAATTCAACGATTTGTCGGCTTTCCAAAATGAATTCGCGGATATTTCGAAAGAAGAGCAAGTGAAACGATTACACGAAATGTTGGGACCGCATATGTTGCGTAGATTGAAAGCCGATGTATTAAAGGTAACGGGTTTTTCTTGGTTATCCCTCACCTGTGTCTTTACACTTCCGCACATCATTATGAATTCATTAATTTACGAATTTTTTCTCAATTTTAGAGTATGCCCTCGAAATCCGAATTCATCGTACGTGTTGAATTATCCCCGATGCAGAAGAAATACTACAAGTATATTCTTACTCGTAATTACGAAGCGCTAAATCCGAAAGGAGGCGGACAGCAGGTTTCGCTGTTGAATATTATGATGGATTTGAAGAAATGCTGTAATCATCCGTACTTGTTTCCTGCTGCCGCCCAAGAGGCTCCGTCCGGTCCTAATGGCAGCTATGAAATTCAGGCTTTGATTAAAGCCTCCGGTAAATTGATCTTGCTGGCGAAAATGCTCAAAAAATTGCGCGATTCGGGGCACAGGTAATTTGAGTTATTTTCCAGGTGACATCGTTTAATACCATATTAAAAAATTGATTTTTCACCGTTAATTTTTAGAGTTTTGATTTTTTCACAAATGACGAAAATGTTGGATATCTTGGAAGATTTTCTAGAAGGTGAAGGTTATAAATATGAAAGAATTGACGGATCTATTACTGGTACATTGCGTCAAGAAGCAATAGACAGATTTAACGCACCGGGTGCTCAGCAGTTTGTTTTCTTGCTTTCAACGAGGTAAGAAAAATTGCAGTTTTTGATTATCCTATCGCATCCATTGACGGATTTATCAACCTTTTCGAAACTATTTAGGGCCGGTGGTCTTGGAATTAATCTAGCCACTGCTGACACCGTAATTATTTACGATTCCGATTGGAATCCGCATAACGACATTCAAGCTTTCTCTCGAGCTCATCGTATCGGTCAAGCGAACAAAGTAAGTGAATTTATCGGCTAGTAGTTCAGTAAAAATCAACATATTAACGTCGTTTCTTCCGCAGGTAATGATATATCGATTTGTAACCCGAAGCTCGGTTGAAGAAAGAGTAACGCAAGTTGCTAAACGAAAAATGATGCTGACTCATTTGGTTGTCCGGCCTGGTATGGGAAGTAAACAAACTAATTTCACGAAACAAGAATTGGACGATATTCTTAGGTTTGGAACAGAAGAGTTATTCAAAGAAGAAGAGGTAAATCTTGGAATCTTACGAGTTGCGAATTTCAATTCATATCAATATCAAACTTACGTAATGATTAAAGGGCAAAGAAGATGAAGCCATTCATTACGACGATAAAGCAGTCGAAGACTTATTGGATAGAACTAAAATGGGTATCGAACAGAAAGAAAATTGGTCCAACGAGTATTTATCTTCGTTTAAAGTCGCTAGTTACGTCACAAAGGAAGAAGAAGAAGTAAGAATTATAGTTCCAATTGATAATACTGAAATTCACAAGTTTTTACATTTCATTTTTAATTATTTCTAGGAGGAGGAAGTAGGCACTGAAGTGATCAAACAAGAAGCTGAAAATACCGATCCCGCGTATTGGGTTAAATTACTTCGTCATCATTACGAACAGCAACAGGAAGATATTTCAAGAACGCTCGGTAAAGGAAAACGTGTCAGGAAGCAAGTTAATTACAACGATGGCGGTATTGTAGATAGACCAGATGATACAACTTGGCAAGAAAACCTTTCCGATTATAATTCCGATTTCTCCGCTCCTTCTGGTATTTTATTTCGAATTTTTGGCTTTACTTTCTTAATCCGTTGTATTATTTTTTTTTCCTTTTACAGACGATGACAAAGAAGATGACGATTTCGATGAAAAAGATGGTATGGCGTCAGCAAATTCATCAGTGTGAGATTATAATTCGTGTATTTTTTAATTTAATTTTTTTTTTTACTTGAAGGCGAAACTGGCAGACGTGGTAAGCGAAGATTGGAACGTAAAGAAGAAAAAGACAGACCACTGCCTCCACTTTTGGCTCGCGTTGGTGGAAATATCGAAGTAATTTTAGTTCACTAATGAAAAATATCTGCTTTTTTCGCAGCATTAACGACTGAATTAATTACTTAGGTACTAGGATTTAACGCTAGGCAACGTAAAGCTTTCTTAAACGCCATCATGAGGTTTGGTATGCCTCCTCAAGATTCATTCAAATCTCAATGGTAGGTTGAGATAAATTCTGGATAATTTGTTCATTTGTCGTTATCATCTGTATTCACGTGTATTTCTTTTGACCATAAAGGTTAGTTCGTGATTTACGAGGAAAATCGGAGAAAAATTTCAAAGCTTACGTATCCTTATTTATGCGACATTTATGCGAGCCCGGAGCAGATAATGCGGAAACGTTCGCCGATGGCGTTCCAAGAGAAGGATTGAGTAGGCAACATGTTCTAACAAGGATTGGCGTGATGTCGTTGATAAGAAAAAAAGTACTGATTTCGTATTTCATTCGTATTCAATGGAGACGTAACTAAAGCGGTGTAATTCTAGGTCAAAGAATTCGAGCACATAAACGGATACTACAGTGTTCCGGAATTAATACGAAAACCAATAGACCCGGTGAAAAACGAATTACCGGAGGAAAATAAACCCGCCATCATGAATGGTAATTCATCAACGACTAATGCTCCTAACGAGAGCAAAGAAACGAATAAAGATGATAAAAAAACGGAAGATGTACGTAATCTGTAACTCAAGTCAGAAATATGTGATTTATTAGGGAAAAGTACGTCATTTATTATTTCACCAATTTACAGAATACTCCGGTTGTTGTCAGCGAAGAAAAAGAAGAAAATACCGAAAAAGAGAAAGAGAAGGAAAAAGAAAAAGAACCAGAAGCTGAAGATAATGAAAATGAAACCAAAACGTCAAACGAAGAAACGCTAGAAAAAGAATCGACATCAAAAGTATAGCGGCTATTTTTTATCCATTTTTGAAAATTGAAATTATCCGTTTTGTCGTCTCGTGGAAATTTTCAATTTATATATTTCGATGAAATTTTTCGCAGGATGAACAAAGCAAAGATAAAAGTCCCGAAAGGGAGAAAGAAAACGAAGAAAAAACCGAAACCAACGAAGCGAAATCTGATAAAGAAACCGACGAAAGGTCCGAAGCCGTAAACAACGAAAAGAAAACCACCAGCGTGCCTCCTGTTGAGAACATCAAAGAGGAACCGAACGAGGAAAAAAAAGTACGTTATCGAGTGATTGTTTCGGAGATTTTGTTCTAAATTAATTCGTTTTTATGTTTCGTCGCAGGATGCTCCCGCCGAAAAGACTATCGACAAGATTAAAGAAGAAGAAGAAGACGAAGAGACTAGAAAAATGTTGGAAAAAGCGAAAGTCGCCGCCGGTATCGGAAGCGAAGATGAAAAGGTTAATAGAAAATTCATGTTCAATATCGCCGACGGCGGTTTCACCGAGTTGCACACGTTGTGGATAAACGAAGAGAAGGCGGCGGTACCTGGTCGCGAATATGAAATCTGGCATAGACGGTAAGCCTAATGTGGTTTTTATGGGGTACCCGGCCTGAAGCGTGACCATTTCAATTTTTTTCATAAACGTAGACATGATTTTTGGCTTTTGGCTGGTATCGTCACGCATGGTTACGGACGTTGGCAAGATATCCAAAACGATTTAAGATTCAACATTATCAACGAACCTTTCAAAATGGATATCGGTAAAGGAAATTTCCTCGAAATCAAGAATAAATTTTTGGCTCGTAGATTTAAAGTAAGATGTCTTTGATGGAAAGTTGATTCGGGTTTGAGTATTAATTTGCGATATGTTTGATGTATAGCTTCTCGAACAAGCTTTGGTGATCGAAGAACAACTACGCAGAGCGGCGTATTTGAATTTAACGCAAGATCCTAATCATCCAGCTATGTCGTTAAATGCTCGATTCGCCGAAGTCGAATGTTTAGCTGAATCTCATCAACACCTATCTAAAGAAAGTTTGGCTGGTAATAAGCCAGCAAACGCGGTTTTACATAAAGTACGTATGGACTTTTTCGAGTGTACGATTCTACAGAGAAATAACATATTTTTCGAAAACTTTTTCAGGTACTTAATCAATTGGAAGAGTTGTTGTCTGATATGAAGTCAGATGTGAGTAGATTACCTGCGACATTAGCTCGAATACCACCGGTCGCGCAGAGATTACAAATGTCTGAAAGATCAATTCTTTCCAGATTAGCGGCTACTACGTCTTCAGCTACTGTGCCGTCTTGTGGAACGCAGACAAGTAAGGGCTTCGTTTGAATGTGGAAACGATGAATGTTTCGTGTAATAATTCGTATTATTCCTCAGTTGGTATAGGCAACCAGTTCCCTTCGGGAGTTGATAGTACAGGCCAGCTTAGTGGTGCATTTGTCAATACCAGCTTCGCTAATTTCAGACCGCAGTACTCGGTCCCCGGGCAAAGTTCTAGTTCGTCGAGTACGCAGTCCTACCAAGGTAGTAAAAATTGAGAAGTTGGGGATGTTATATAAATTATATTTGACTTTTATTTTTCTTTCGACGATATAAACGTTATTTTGTAAATTATTTTACACATCATGTGTCAATCGTTTAAATTTATAATTAGCTGATTTAATTTATAAGGATGTAATTTTAAATTTTATTTGATAATGTTAGTTTTAGCGTGGATAAATTATTCGACTGCGTTTCGCAATTATCGGAAACCATCGTGTAGTACGTATTTGATGTAATATTATTTTGAAATGATTCTTAAACATCGAATTGAATGTTATATTTTCATTCTAAATTAATTATGAATTATTAATGTTGGCCAAATTCGTAATATTTGCTTTATCGTAGGTTAATATGTGGTTTCAGTGAATTTTATTTTTCGAGATAAAAACGTTCGTTGATACACGTGAATGGAATTTTTTAGTTTTTTTTTCCTTTTTTCTTTAGTACAAACGAGTACGGTATTTACATTAGTCGCATGCTAATTAAAAGCGTGAAATGTGTGCAAGTTATTCATCGAGGGAATATTCGCTTTTAATTTTATTCATTACGGGTATCGATTCGTGTTTTATTGAATAGTCGAGGTAAAGCGAAATATGTTTTTGGTTGTTCAGAATGTGATGAATATTTTTTTATTTTTATATTTCATTTTTATGTACCTTAAAATGTCTTTTCTTAGTGCATTATGACACTGGTAATTTTTTTCATTTTTCGAAACGGTTATTTAAAAAATTAACTCGTACGCTTTTGTTCAACTTTGCTTGAAAGGAACAGTTCCGCTTCATAAAAAATGAATATTTTGGTAGTATGATTTTTTATTTCTCATATGTACAAAAAATGCCGATTGTAAAATAGCTTTATACCGTAAATAACTGGTAAATTTTCGTTGATTTCAATTCCATCGACGTTGCGTAACAATAGGTAAGGAAATTGGAAACATAACAATAGGTCGGTGTTCAATCAATCTGTGACGAAACATGTACACGAAATGTTACATGACCATTATCTATGGTGATTGTCGGCAGGCTGTTTAACCCAAAATCCATACGGTGCGAAATGTTCATGCTCATCGTGGGTATCTGGGCCTCTATAAACTTTGATTTGTACACGTCCGTGATGATCTATTCGCAAACAATAACACGTGTGAATTTTCGATTACGAGGTGAATTACGATTACGTATTGTGTAAGATCTACTAACGATCGTTTGTTGGAGCTTCCTCTTGATCTTGTCTTCTGTCTGCTGCCTCGTTTAGCCCTATCTCATCTGCATCATTGAACCAAGAATTTGGAATAGCGCGAGATGGGTAGAGTTGCGCAACCGCGATTACGAGTAAGCTAACGAAAATCAACTGCGAATAAACGCAAAACATTTCTGAATTAAAATAAATATTTTGAAATGTTATAATACAGTATGTAGATGAATGAACAATTTAATTTCGATTCATTAGCGTAATTATGAAATTGTAAATTGTCAAGAAATAAATTTTACTTACGTGTTGATAGTCCATATTGTGTGAAAAAGAAATATTTCAATTAACAAGTACTAAACGTCTGAATTAAAAGTGAATTTCTCGTGTAAAATATGCGTAATCGCATATCCGACGTATTTATAGGAAGAATACGTGAAAATGTTATTAAAGAGACCAACAAAAATGGGTAATCAAGTGTGAAAAATAGTTACCACAACGTTCATGTTCTTTTTGTTCTACGATGATTATACTTTCTTATGGTTTATATGTTTTATATACCGGTAGGTATCATTTTCTTTTCACTATTTTATTATTATTATTATTTTTCCAATAAAAATTATTATTACAAAAATATTTATTTGCAAGTAGATGTTATTCTTTCATTGAATTTCATACTGAACCGAATTTAAGTATTTTCAATGAATTTACCTTGATAAATATATGTACATAATGGATTGCGTTATTTAACTTATTCACAATAACAAAATTAATTAGCGTAGTTCAGTTCATAACTTCATATAATAAGGGCACAAATCATTTCTATCATCATGAAGAATTAAACCTAATCTATACATTAATAACAAGTCCGTATTTTTGTCCGGCTACGATCTCGAAAACCGCTGAACCAAAATTGAACTGTAATGGCTCATTTGAAAGCTGTTCACGTGTAGTTGAGCAAGTTTTAAAAGAAAGTCGAAAAAGTTCAACCGAAAGTTGAGAAAAAAGCTTTTGAAGTGTCGACCAATCAGAAGCCGGTATTCGAGGGCTTCGACCAATCACAAGTCGGTTGAACTGTTGCTGAACCAAAATTTAACTGTAATGGCTCATTTGAAAGCTGTTCACGTGTAGTTGTGCATGTTTTAAAAGAAAGTCGAAAAAGTTCAACCGAAAGTTACACGTGAGACGTGAGGAACTGTAATCCACTTCGTAAGCTGGGAAATATCGTTTAATGCTTTATTGATTTCGATCAATCAGAAGGGAGTATTTTAAAATTTTGACTACGCGCTGCTACAGGCGAGGTGGTTGATTTTTCTAAATTCCCTCAATTTATGTCAATTAATAATCAAAATTTGCGTGAATATACTAATATAAAAATTCAAAAAGTCACTTTGTAAGATGGGAAATACAGTATCGTCTGATGTTTCAATGATTTCGCCCAATAAGAAGCCGGTATTCGAAGGAGTCGACCTTTTTATAAATAATTGTTTAATATCTAAGGAATTGGTCTGAGTATTGCCATTACAGCATTCACTTTGGGCTTATCAGGCGTCATGCCAAACTTATTCAACATAGCTATAACCGAATCTTCATCGTACAATATGGGATGGATGATATTACGCGCACCTAAATCGCTGAATTCACCATACAGGCCACAAATCGTTTCTACAAGTTCCGCATGATCGACTGTGATAGATTTCCTAAACCGCTTGAGTTCGGCTTTTTTTCGTAACTCTGCAACATTGCCTTTTAGAATCATCATCCATTTGTCGCATCTACTCCATGATAACATGTCAGGCCACAAAAACCGTTTTTCTAGTTCATCAATTCTTGACCGTACACGAAGTATCAACAGATGTTTTCCAGTGTTGGCCTGAAATCCAAAAGAAAACACTATTATATACATCGAATATGCCAGGAACACCTTTTTCGATTACTATTCTAGCTTGTACGTCTTGCACTCACACCAGAGCGTTTACGAATTAATTAAAAATCAACCAATGAAGAAGCGCTCCAACTAGAGCATTTCTTAACACTCGAATTATTCACATCGTTCGTCAAACGGATATGCTACCTTTTTAACACTCATTGACGTTTTATGATACAGATGCATAGCAGCATATAACGCGTCTTATGGGAATATTTTCGTCAGGGAAGTTCACAGGGGAAAGGTGTGGTATCGGCGGTTTTGCTTTGCACAATTTACTCCGTAATTCCGTATTGTGATACGTAACACAATATATTAACTTAATCACAGACAAACACATCCTCCTTCACTTCAGTCAACCTCCTCAGTCACACATAGCTTACTATTATGCAAAATTCCGGTTGCGCATAAATAAATGCGCGCCGATAAGGATTTTATTGTTGACGAAAGGTAGATGGGAGGATGGAACCCGCTGTCTGTGTATCCTTATCACATTGAATTACTCACCAATCGTTCCTTCAAAGCTCCGATCATGACTAACGCTTTTGGCAATTCTTTTGGTATACTGCCGTCCACTGACTGAACCTGTCAAGCAAATAATAGATAATAACAACTGAAGTGTCAGTAAAAATTTTTGAATCGTACATCCACTGAAATGACTTCACTGGAGGGAGCGCAAACAAGTAGGTAAATGATTCAACACTCGTTCAAATGGGGAAGAATAGAGCGTATTTACAAATTATTTTTTTTTACAAAAACAAAGGGTTGTAGGAAATTTTTTGTAAGGACTAATATTTTAGAGCATAAAAAATTCTACATAAGATGAAATCAAAAAATAATTTTTTCTTTCAAAATTCAAAATTTTATTTAATTTAAAA
>QBDW01005184.1:0-53280 GCA_003261595.1 Maconellicoccus hirsutus | reverse complement strand
ACTAATGTTTTAGAGCATAAAAAATTCTATAAGATAAAATCAAAAAATAATTTTTTCTTTCAAAATTCAAAATTTTATTTAATTTAAAAGATCCAAATTCGAATTTTACACGAAGGAATATGCATGTTTTGGTATTTTTCGATGGTTTTGAAATGATTTGAGGGGAAAACTGTTGAAACAAAAGTTTTTGGAAATTTTGTGACGAACTTTTTTCATAATGAATATTTTTTTTGTATCATCAGTTTTCGTCGTATTTTTATCATATTATTAATACCGTAAATAAAATTCCGCTATGGGGCATTTTTTTGAAGCTTAAAATTGTTAGAGAGAAAGACTCTAAAAACATTTTTTATAATAAGAATTTTTTTCGTATCTTATTACATTTTGCTATAATTTTACCATGTTATCAGCATCGCAAATAAAATTACACCATCGGGGCATTTTTGTGAGGTTTGGGGTGACATAAAAAAAGAATTTTAAAACAAAACTTATTGGAAATGATATAAAATTATATTTTATTATGAAAATTTTTTAAAAATCCCATTACATTTTAAAAATTTTTTTTTGTAACGTCAGAGTAATTAAAAATACCAAATGATAGTAATAATAATAATACAATAAATATCAAAATTATTAAAAAATTTGAATAATCCGTAAAAATTATACCTGCAAGCTGCAAAAAATATCTATTGTCCAATTTCTATATAAATAATCTTCGTTTTAAAATTTTTTCTCTAAAGTCATCCTAGTAATGAAGAGACTGAACAATGCCCCGACAGCGTAATTTTGTTCGCAATTCTGACAATATGGTCAAATTAAGGCAAAATTTAATGACATACGAAAAAAATGCTGTTTTGAGCTTCACAAAAGCGCCTCAAGAGCGGAATTTTATTTGTAATATTGACAATATGATGAAATTATATCAAAAACTGATAATGCAAAAAAAATGTTCATTATGAAAAAAAGTTCGTCGTAAAATTTCCAACAACTTTTGTTTCGAAAGTTTTTCCCTCAAATCATTTCAAAACTATCGAAAAATACCGTAACATGCGTACTCCTTCGTGTAAAATTCGAATTTGGATCTTTTAAATTGAATAAAATTTTAAATTATGAAAGAAAAAATTATTTTTTGATTTTATCTTATAGAATTTTTTATGCTCTAAAATATTAGTCCTTACAAAAAATTTCCTACAACCCTTCGTTTTTGTAAAAAAAAATTTGTAAATACGCTCTATTCTTCCCCATTTAAACGCGTGTTGAATCATTTACCTACTTGTTTGCGCTTCCTCCAGTGACGTCATTTCAGTCGATGGGCAATTCAAAAATTTTTACCTACATTTGGTTTCTGTTTAACCTCTTTAGTTAATAGACGTTGGTGATCCACAAGTTGGATTGTATGGTTCATCAGACCGTTTTTTTTTTTTTAATGGCCCCAATCTTATAACGATTATTTGATGGTGAATAATTCCGCATCGCCTAGCTCACGTTGGCGAACCAAAGGTCTTTCCAGCTCCTGACGCCTTCTAAAAAAATGTAAAAATGTATTTCACCCGTGATCCTATATTTCATAGAATTTTAGCTATAATTCTACAAGCATAGACTGAAATACATCACAAGTAATTTCCAAAGTTTTGCATAAAAACAGTAGAAGTTGAAGTATTGCTTCATCATTCGTATAGTTTTGCTAGTTTGTTTCGCTTAGGTTTACCACCGTGAAACTAAGCTAGGTTGTCTTAATTGATAAAATTTCGAACTCGCCGAAGTTTTAATTTTGATAGACAGATACACCTATTTTTGGTTATTTTTAATTAATTTCTCGCGAAAGATGCGGCGATATGTACAGGCTGAAATTTATTGTAATGTGTTTCGGCATGATTTCGACCAGTAAAACTTTTGATAGTCCCTGAAGACAGTAACCATAACTTTTCCAAGACACGGCATTTCTGCTGCGAATGTTTCCGCTTCTCGTTGCATTGTGTTATCAAAGAACGGTGATGAACCGACGTTTCATCTCCCTAGATGATTGCTAAAAAGTTTTCAGAAATTTTTTTCTTTTAACATGGTTATAAACAATCTACGTTGTCAGTATTCTCCAATATATACCCATATAGCTTAGTTTTTTTTCTTTTTTTATTGACGTTTTATTTACAGCCGAGAAAAATTCGTTATTTAAAATACAGCGGCGTAGTATTTTTTACACAATTCTTCGTGGTATTTGAAATAATCTAACATTTTCCCTCGAGAGCGAACTTTAAGCGAACGTTGTTTTGATTGTGTGTGATAATGTCCAATGCAGTAATGATCTTCAATTCTTTCATTTCATCTGTCTGAAAAGTACTTCAGTGTTATCTTGAAAATGTTATAATTTTGCTTAAATTTTAATTGTGCAGTAGATTACCTCGTAATGATGTTTTGATTCGAGTTTTTGTTAATGATCGTGAAAATTTTCATTTTACCTAAAATGTTACCTAGATATTTTTCTACCAAATTGATTACTCGATATAATGATCTCTGTAATAATTACGTTCGAGGAAATTGCCAACGTTTTAATTATATCAGTGCTGCCATTTAATTAATATGGAAAAGAGCCAAATTATCATGCATAAGTTCAACTGTGAAGAAATTTCGCGTTAATTATTTCGTAAAATAAAAAAAAATGGCTACCTGGAATAATCAATTATTACTCATGAAGGCAAATAAACTATTAGGCTTTGTACGCATTCTATACTCTACCGGCGTGAAAAAAAAAATGATATACGTTATTCATATTTTCCATCCAACGAGCCAAACTTGACGTATAAATTTATTTTTTCTCGTTAATAAAGTTTTATTTCAGTTGCCGGAACATAATTCGAAATGAATAGCAATCTGGTAACAAAGTCTCGTTAAGCCGAATTGGATAATCATTAAACCATTAATTAACCCTATGGGCACACTTTCATTGAATATTTAGTAATAAAATGTATTTATTGTTCTTTCGAGAACAGGTAAAATTTAATTCGACGTCGGGAATATAATTTTCATAAATTGATTTTAATTCCAGAGTATTAGTTCGGGGGTTACTATATTATACTTTCTGTTTTTATTTTGCGTAAAAGGTAAATCGAAATGCTTGATGAATATTCCATCGTTATCGTATGAATTAGGCAATTCCTTTTGAATATTTGAAAATTTTTCGTAATTTAGTGACACTTATGTACCATTTTTTTTAGAATTTACTTTAAATTTAGATAAATTGAACGAGTAATTCGATATACGAATATTAACTCATAATCATTTTTTTCAATGAACACAGCAGCTATTTCAGTTGCCTTCAGTTCATGTTATGGGACTGATGCTAGTAATGCAAAATGCATTGAGATTCCGACGGACTTGTATTTAGAGTCGCTTTTGAGTTTTTCTTACTTATCGTTCATTTCAAATTCATTTTTCATTGGAAGGACAAGTTCCTGCTGCAACTTAATAATACTCGTTTTATTTGTATTGGTTACATTAAAATTTGGACGTATAGCGGAGCTAACACTAGTCTCAAATTGTTTTTGCCAATTTATGAGATGAATTTTTTGCTCTATTTGGTTTATGCTTTCTGTAACCATGAAACATAAATGATATGGGAGGTTGAAGAGGAGTAGGAGGAGGAGGTTTGTAATGGTGTTGCATTTTAGAGAAGTATATTTCGGAATCTCTATCTTCATCGACTTGCTGGAAAACGAGAGCACCCAGAACGTACGTACTGCTTGGTCGAATTACAAAATTTTTTGTACTTTCCAGTGCTATTAATTTCGTTTTATTTTGAATTAATTTTTGATAAAAACACGAGTAAGTTACAGAACATGTACACCGAACAGAATATTAATTAAGTATCCAGCAATCGCTAGGGAATGGAAACCGCGCTGCCGTAATTCTATAATTTGATAAACCGACGTATTAAAATAATCTATTTAACGTTAAATTATTATTTTTCGCACGTTCCAAGCGAAATAATTAAAATCATTTTTTTCCCCAGAATTTTCTCTTCCAAGTACAGAAGGACAAGGAAGTAACGGTTTTATATTACAGAACTGCAACTAAATTATTTTTTTAGTGCTTGGAAAACCTCAAGAATAATACCACAGATGTAGATTTTAATCACATAGCGAAGGTAGCTGTAAAGTTATCCTCCTGTATTTTGGTTAGAATTAATATATGTTTACCCATGAGTAGTATTTGGGTTACTTTGGAACAGCCCGAACGCAGATGTTCACATGGTGGCTCATGGAGACCGTGTTCATTGGGCATTTTCTTTCGCATGTTGCAGAAGTTATCGGTGAAGTTGAAAAGTTCTGAGTGCCAAGTCTATGTTGGATATGATTCTTTTAGGTTCAGATTTTTCAATTTTTTTTAATGCATTGATAAATTTTTTCGTTTGTTTTGACATTTTTCGTGTATTGGCTATGGCACACAAAATTAAAAACCGTTACAAAAAAGTGTCACGTTGTTGTCATGGTAACTGTTGTCATGGCGGTGTATCATGCTCATGATTGATGATCCCGATATTTTAACGTCATGATAGCATGTCATAGATGACAGGTCATTTTTATGGTGACATATCATGATCATGAGTGATGTGCAGTCATGGCAACGTGTCATACTCATGAGTGATTCTTGATATTTTCATATTACCATAACAATTCGTAGATGACATGTCATTATTATGGTGACTTATCATGATCATAATTGATTTACTACACCATAACAAGTCATTACCATGATGACGTGTTATGATTACGAATGCCATGTGATTTGTAATGACTTGTTACGGTGTACGGCATCGGAAGGGTCAAGTGTCATGGTCGTGAGTGACATACAATCATATCTTGGTGATATGTCGAATGACATGTCATAGTGACCTGAATAATGATATACGATGGTAATATGTCATGACGTTATCATGGTAATAGATGTGGTGATGATAAATTAGGTGATTATTTTTTCTTCTCAATTATGCGTCGTATATTCATGTTCAACAAAAAATATAATTTTTTCACGTCACCATGCTATGTCATAGATGACTTATCATTGTCATGGTAACGTGTCACGGTCAGGAGTGACATGTGATCATATTGAAGCGGTAGGTAAATGTTTTTTCTGTTTTTATTGCATAAAGCAATTGAATTGTTGTTCGGGTCATCGCGATGTTGGTTGTGTAGGTGTTCTATAAATTCTTCGATGTTTCTTCGCGGTTAAAGCTGTTCGATGTGTTTTTATATACGCGATTTCCCTTCATTTATAGGTTTATGCTTCGTCTGGTGGCGCGCCGCGTGGCGATCTCTAGACCAATCAGCGCTCACGCCACTTCAATGGAACTTGGGTGCACCTCCCCACCTCTTAAATTTCATGGTAGCATGTCAAGTGACATGATATGATGACAAGTCATTGTTATGGTGACGTGGCACTGGCATGATTGCAAGCGGCATATGACATGTGCATCAAATCATTTGTTTCATTTTGAATATCTCGACAGAATCTAAGATCTTCGAGATAAGTATTGACGTTACCATTTCCTGAAAGATTCCCCTACCGTAATCAACTTTTGTTGGCAACATCACAGAGATAACGACGATTCCCATTCGTCTTTTTCATCCCTTACTCTGAAATAAAATATACAATACCTTGGTTTATAAACGAATACGATTTAGTGCAAATAATTCCTTTGTAATTATGAAAAAAACTTATAAATTGAAAAAATTATCTATGAATGAATGGATAAATTTGATTGAAACTTGTACCGAACGAAATGATTTTGTATTCTGAAAATGCATTTAAATTAATTTTTTTATTCTTTAATCTTCCCACGAAATTTTATTTACGCGGATGTTGCCATTGGTTAGGCTCACGAACGCAGTATTGTGTAAAATTCACGTGATGGATTAGGGTTATCAAAATCTAATTTGCATGCAGATTGGGACCATGTGCGCTTTTCGAGTGATTAAATATTACCTCGGTGTCATTTTTTTAGCCGGTATTATTTTAGGAATTACGTAATTTGAGTGATATGACGGCAGAGTATGGTAAGCGGTTTCAGAGAAAGTATGTTTTGTAATTTTTGTATATTTTTAGTTAGTTATCTATTTTTTTTTTAGTTCAAGACGGCAGACTCTCTGGTTTATGGGGATGGTGATTTATTAAAAAAATCTTCTTGAATTACATTACATCTCGACGATTCCACTGTTTTATCAAATCGTCGCAATACGAAATGAGAAATCATTTCTCTTGAAGTGTGATGTTCTTTGCTCGTGAAAAGTTGATAGCTGCAAGTTTTTTCCTGAAGCGATATAGTTTTGTCTTGGGTGAATTTAAAATATACGATGTGAGTTGATACCCCATCGTTACACCTAACATGTTGGATTTCTTATCATCGGCAGCTCGTTTCTTCGAGATTAAGCTCGTAGAAAGACGTTGGAAGCTCACGTCACAAGCTTTTTTTTTCACTACAAACGGTCAAAAAGATAAAAGCAAAGTTAGTTCGATAGTTTAATTTTCTTTCGTACTTTATACAAACTTTATAAATATCTTTTAGACGAATAGAACTTTTCGCAATAATTCAGTTTGATAAAACATAATGTGTATTGTAGCTTTATTTGTTCCTATGGTAACACTAACGCATGTTGCATGCTATTTAGTTAGGAACGGTTTTTATATTAAACCGAATAAATCTATTTATTACTTTATCAGTTTATCTTCATTTTGCAAAACCAAAAGTGTAAAAAAAAAAGAAAAAGAAAAACATTATGGACTGACTTGTATTTGCGACACCTGAAAATAAACGATGGCTATAAATAAAATAAAAACACGTTGCAAAGTTTATACTCTCTTTATGTTTAAATTAAGAAACTTTCTACATTACCTGTGATATTTTTGAAAAGAAAAATTCATTTTTAACTTGGTACAAAGAAAAGAAGAACAAAATGAAAAAGATGAGAAGCACGCGCGTATTTTGTAGCTAGCGAATCTGCGGTAATAAAAGAAATGCCGATATTTTAAGTCTAAATTTTGCGCGCCAAATGTAAAAAAATAAATTCAAGAATAATTTTCCTCCAACAATAACATTTTAGAAGAAGTCCCCAAAGTGAACAACGATAAACAGTAGCTTCGAGGCGACAAATTTGAAAACAAGCTCCGTTATGGAGGTAATTTTAAAAGATTATAATCGATGATTGAATTACTTTTCCAATAGCTGAAAGCTTTCACGAGATCGGCGACGTCAAGGCAATTATGACTTTTTTTTTTCGATAAATGCTACAGAAACACGTTAAAACGAGTATATAAACGTTGCAAATGACGAAAATGGAAGTATTTCGCAAATGATGGATTTTTGCAAGGAAACACAGCTACTTGTCTTTTTGTATAAGTTTGATTTCAGAAGATATTACATTTCACCAAGTGTAGTCCTACGACTGTTTCTTTTAATGCTTCGGTGGCAACGTATGAAAAAAATATCGCAAACCTTATTTCAGTGTTGAGAAATTTTTACGTTTTTGTAAAAATTCTTCTGTTGGTTTTCTATTTCTTTTTTTTCTCTATTTTTTTTTTCAAGTGAAGTATAACTATGAGGATTTTAATTCGCAACGTCGTGGTTCTTTTTATTCATATTTTTACTAGTTGTGAAATTAGCTTAGTTTATTTCGTTTTTTTTTTTTTAGAGAGAGAAAACGATGAATGAGCATGGTGGAAAATGTTTTAAAGTGATGAATTATTCATTTTTGGCATAAAGAATCTTCCATTTAAAAAAATCCAACAGCGTGATGACGGTTTATTGCAATGGTAGTAATAGTACTTACGTGCATCTTCGTTTTATAAGCTATAATAGGGAAAAGAAGTTGAATTCGATTTTACGTTTTAGGTGTCATATCTTAAAAAGTCAGCATTTTGTTTTATTTACTCGTTACCAATAAATATATACTTACCTCAGTGATAAAATAAGCGAGTTTTTTATTATATGGCTCGTTTTTTTTGAGATATTTCTTAGCCATCTTGAATACCCGGTTCAAAATTTTTTTCGTTCTGTAGTTTCAGACTAAAAGCCACTCGCATCTTCAAACAATGTCCACGATTTTGATAAGAACCATTGAAAACAGAAAGTAATAAGATTTTTTTATATACTCGTTATTTATTTGCTTTTTAGAGAATTCGAAAAAATTGTGCAACTCTCAAAACTACAAATTGATGAATTTTGTATTTGTTAATTTAAACGTTAAAGAGATTTCGTTCAATGATAATTTTTCAGACATTTTCAAATTTATATATCATTGGAACCATTATCAATTCGTGATTCAATTAATGTTCTCGAGAGATCCAACATGAATCAAAATATTCGTGGTACGATGACCTGACATAAAATTGAAAAGTTTCGAGCTTTCAAAAGAATTAAAATAATAAATTTATCAAACATTTTCAATTTGTTCATCACGTACGCATCGTTTCGGCTTTTGACTGGTACAAATTAGACGCACGTAAAATGCGTTCTCCAGTATGAATGATTTACAAATGAATAACACAGAAGCTTAAATTTTAATTTTGCTACAATTAATGAAAAGTTCGAAACTTTCTTACAGTAACAGGAAAATCTTCGTGTTAAGTTTCTAAACTAATACAGATAGCATAATATTTCCAAGTGTTTATGGCGCCAACTTTTTCGCTATTGAAGTTTAATACCGTAGCATATTGTTTTAATTAAATTTATCCTTATAATTAGCTGGGTTGTGACATTGTCTTTGCAAGTGATGTGATAGTTTGAACATCATTTTAATTATAAAGTAGATTATTTCAAGCTGCAATGAAATGAAGCACCTATTCGCTTAGGAAGTTCTGAGCTGATGGTTGATTGAGTTGTGAAAATTTTCTAGAGGTAAAATAACGGCTCTAAAAGTTATTAAATAAAAAAAAAGGAGATCTCGAGCAATGTAAAAAAAATACGTAAATTTCATTGGTACCGTAGATTATGTGTAAACAATTGCATCATTTAGGCATTTCTACATTATATGTTTGAGATAACAAGCGCATTTTATCCGAATGAATTTCAGGTTAAATATTAAATTAATATGATCTTTTATTTTTTTGTCGATTATAAGAAAGTGATTCTTTTTTACTTATATATATTCATTTTATTCATTTATGTATTGTTTAAAAATGTATTTACATGTCACAACATAGCTACAACGTACACAAGTCAAGACTTGAAAATGGAAACATGAATGTTGAAACGGTTGAAACATGAACGAACGACGATGACGTCAGTGACGTCACGATGTGTTATCAATTGTTGAAAAAATATGCAAGTTGATAGGAGTTGTGTAATTTCGAACAGTTTTATGAGTTGCAATATACTTTAAAACTATTATTCGAGTAGGTTCAATCGCAAAATGCTGATTTTAAAGAAATTAGTTCATAAATCGTTACATTTTCATCGAAACGAAGTCTACAATTTAAGAAAATTTCACCGCAGTGTTCCAAAATGTTTACGTTTTGTTCAATATTCTTCAGTAGAAAACACACAAAGTTTAGGTATACTGTCGAAAGATTCAAAAGAAATAATCGATTTAAGCAACGTGAATCCTGAAATACCAAACACGCTTGTTGAATTTCTTGAAGAAACGCCGGAATACAGCAAAATAATACCTAAGTAAATACCACTCGAATTTTATTTTCCATGTATTATTACTTAACATTTACATAACTGTTGTAGAATACTCAACGAAAGGAAACTAGTCTATAAAACCGAACAAGTAAAACTGCTCGCTCCGGTTACCAACCCAGATAAAGTAATTTGTGTAGGACTTAATTACAAAGGACATTGTGATGAGCAAAATAAACCTTACCCGGAGGAACCATTTTTCTTTCCTAAGTTTCCCAGCACTATCATTGGACCTAATGATGCTTTACTTCTTCCTCCAAATTCAAAAGTGAGTTTAGTTTTAGTTTCTTGTTTGTCAGGTGAATAAAATTTTATGTTCTTACAGGCCGTAGATTGGGAAGTCGAGCTTACTGTTGTGATTGGAAAGAAAACTAGATTTGTGCAGCTGGAAAATGCATATGATAGCGTGTTCGGTTATACCGTTGCTCAAGATATCTCCGCTCGAGATTGGCAAACGCCCAAGAGAAATAATGGTCAATGGCTAGTTGGTAAGGAACTGAATCGTTGGGAATTTCCAACATTAGAATTCTAATTCGTCAGTTTTACTCGAACAGCCAAAAGTATGGATCAATTTTGTCCTCTTGGTCCGTGCGTAGTTACCAAAGATGAAGTACCAGATCCACATAATTTACAAATATCATGTGCTATAAATGGAGTACAGAAGCAAAATGCCAATACCGTCGAATTAATTCATCGAGTTGATAAATTGGTTTCATATTTATCAGGGTATGTAATAAGTAATTGAAGATCGATGTAGTTCAAATTCTCATTGACGATTTTCCTCTTTAGATTATTTACGTTGTTACCTGGTGATATTATTTTAACCGGCACTCCCAGTGGAGTTGGAGTGTTTCGTAATCCCAGAGAATTTCTGAAGGTAAATTTAAATAACGTGAAATTGATTTCAATTTGAAGTAACCTTATGTTAATTTTCAGCCCGGTGATCGTATTACTAGCGAAATATCATCGATTGGAGTGCTCGAAAATCCAGTTGTGTGAACGTATCCATTTTTATAATATATCTATGTTGTTTTTATATCGAAATTGGTTTCTTGTGTATCGTTAAGTTGTAATTTTACAAGTTTTGTGGAGTATTCAAAATAAAAAAAATTTCGTAATAATTTAATTAAACAGTTACAAATCACAATAACAAAAATCAACGGTTTTAATTAATACAAAATGTACAATTATTTAACTTCGAAGTTCATTTCTTTTTTTTGCGATAATTTACTCTATTAGGAGGATTGGGTTTGTAATGATTTAAGATTTTTTTGGCGCTTTGGTATGGTTTAGATTTTATTGTTTCTTCCTAAAAAAGATAAAAAGTTGATTATCGAAAGGACGAAGAAAAAAGATATTTCTGAGACTTACTTCTGCCCATTCGTTTTGTAATTGTTGAATCATACTAGGTGTTAGTAGGCCTTTAGCGATTAACTGTTGCGTTAAACGCCCACCACCGTGAGTTTGTCGTTCATCTTCGGTATTTTTTTGTAAAGCACTAAAATCCTCTTCGATGTTGATTGCGGAAGATTTATCGGAATTCAGCAATAGTCTAGTGATCTGTAATACACCTTGTTGAATTATACCATCTAATTCTGATTGAATATCCCGAATTAAATTTGGTTCAACGAATATATCCGGGAAACGATAACTGAAAATTAATCACAGTTTGAATAATTCCATGCGCAATTTGGTTTGTTGAATGTTTATATTGAATTTACCTGAACCATAAATATAAATCTAAAACATCAAAAACAGCTTCCAAATGTACCAAATCTAATATAGTCCTTGGTAACGAAAGAGGCCAACCGATGTTATTACAAACCCAGTTAAATGTTATTGCATCATTTCTACTGTACTGTCCAGCGAACTGCAAACGAATACAATCAGATCGATAGTACCTGGAAAAAGGGTCACTTGGACAATACCTTTAAGAACATTGAGCAAACGAATGGCATTTTCCTGTTTATTGGTGCACAGCAAAACGTATATCGGGCTCTTAAAGACAAAGGAATATGTTGGATCATATCCGCCAAGAATTTGAAGTCTTCGATACCACACATGAAATATAACGAATCATCAACCGTCGATAATGTAACGAATATGTCCTGTAAAAAAATGGACTAGAAATGTGGGAAGTTCTTAAATTGAAATTTTAATTCGACTTGATTTTTACCATTAAATTGGAAAGCGTTGAGTGAGGTAAATGATAAGCGTATAGTTCAATTTGTTCGGCTGTAGGATGAAGACCAGCTTGTGTCAGTGGATCAGGATGTTGAGATAATAATTGCTTCAGGGTCTTCAAATCTTCTGGTTTGAACGTAGTTACAAAGCCCTAATATGGAAAAAATCTGCCGTGACTCTTTTTTTACTATTTTTATTTATGAACAATTTAAAATGATGTACCTTCTCGTATTGTGTACCATATCTACCAGCTCGACCGGCGATTTGTAAAGCTTGGGAAACTGATATGGTATCTATTTCTTTTTCACCTCTCTCGTTGATAACTGGTTTCATAAGCGAGTAAAATATCACTCTTCGAATGCTCCTGCAATTCGAAACAAAACTGGGTAAGTCGTAGTAGTAGGCGTCTTCGAAGAATTACTTAAAAGCTCACAGATTTAAACCCATTCCGATGGCGTCAGTGGCAATTAATACATTACAAGGGTTCTCAGGATCGTTGAATTTTTGTGCTTGAGCAAGTTTCGTGTTAGGTGGAAGACCACCATATATTACTGCTACTTCTTTACCTCTACTTTCTATTCCTCGACTCACCTAAAAAAATTTATGATTTAAATTACTTTCTAATCAATAGATTTATAAGTCGTTGACTTACCGTATAAACATCGTTTTTACTGAAACATACGACGCAATCGCCATTAACGATATTATCCAGAGAACAAACGGCAGTATCTTCGATATGAAGTTCGGTCAGTCTTTTGTATTTAAAAATATCAACTTTTTCATTAGTAGTTATCATGAGGTTTTGGATAAGCTCAATAGCTCCTTCTTCGCCACATACGTGTATTTCATCGGCAACCAAACCGAGCAAAGCCCTAGTCCAGGCCCATCCTCGAGTTGGATCTCGTATCATTTGAATTTCGTCTATCACAGCTATTTCATCTGTAATAAGAAGATTTTCAGTAAAACAGAAGAATAAAAAATGATGCAATAACTTACAATTATTTAATAAAGAAGTCATTTCAACAGTACAAGCTACATGAGGTGCTGCTTCATTTTCATTTATGGCGTATTTACGTTCTTCGCCGGTTACTAAATCGCACGGAGTGCCCTAAGAAAATTTTGACATGAAAATTTGAAAATACATGGTGGTAAAAAGCGCACATACTCTGTCATTAGCCTTCCTGAATACTTCGGTTGCGAGTAATTTCAACGGTCCGCAGTAAACACCTGATTTCGAATTGAGAAAGCGCTCCAAAGCGTGATAAGTTTTACCACTGTTTGTAGGGCCAGCGTGAAATATTATTTTTCTGTTTTTAGCTCTAGCTTCGGGATACCTGAAAAAGTTGAATGATTAAATAAACGTGACCAGACATATAGAATATTTTAAATATTTACCAATTCGGAGGTGAACGAAGATCACTAATTTTTTTAAGATCATCCATGCATTCAAGATGAGGAAACATTTGTTTAGCAAATCGTAAGAAATACGGTAAGACGTCGCTAACGTTACCAGCTCCGTGGACCACATCGCTAATAGCTATGTGTAAATCCACCGGTAAATTTTTAGCTTCTAAACAAAATTTTCTGAAATTTGTGTATGCTTGGTGAAGAAGATAATCTGAAATTCAAAAATAGAATTCACCATATGGAATTAATTAGATTATGTAGAATGTACAGACCAACTTACTGTCTATTCCATGCTCTGCAGCTACAAGTTTAATTTCTTTCTTATGATAGAATGCATTCAACACTTTCAGCAGTTCATCTTTGCTCAGCTGAGAGGTTAATTCAGCTCCGACATTTATATCATCAGGATTCGATCGAACAGGTACCGGAGTGAATAGTGTAGATAGATGAGAGTCGTCTGTTTTTAACCGACACAATATTCTATTTACATTAAACTCCCTTTTGCATATTTTCCTACGACTTGCAAGTTCTGAGATGTACCCAAGAACAAGATGACATCGCGTAGAACATTTCGCGGCACGAAACATAGCTCATCGCTTGGCGAGATGAAAATGATTACACCGATGATTGCACTATTTGTTTTTCATCGTTTCATAACTCTTCAATTTTTAACAGGCTCGGAATAATAAATTGCCAAAATGCATTTTTAATTTTTGGCACGTTATCGAGAAGAAGGCGAGCGGTCAGTGATAAGAAAAAAGTTTTTTTTCTTGCAAGGCCGAAGTCTCTTGAGCCGCAGGTTGTCGTTTTCCTTATTTTTAATGCAACAAAACTGAATGAAGAAAATGGCGACTTTATCGTGAAAGATGAATTGAATTTTTAAAAGCAAACAGCCGTAAAATAATTATTTTAAGCTTTTATAATAATAAATAATATATTTAAAAACTATTTTTACTATAAATTTTATATATAAAATTAGTTTTATTCGAAAAAAAACTATTTAATAAAACTATGGAGTCTCAACATCTTTTACCTATCAAAGGCATTCCTATTTCTTGAATCATGAATTGAAAAAATTTCTTGTCAAGAATCTAAAAAAATTTTGCACGCTGGATGAAATATTTCAATTCAAAATAAGAATTGAAGAAATGTGAAAATTTTCTTTCGTAGAGCTTTTAATTTAAAAATTTGATGGTGTTAAAAATCATGATTATTTACATTTGATATCGTTTTTGCAGTTTAATAACTAGTGTTTCATTATGGATCAAGACGATGTAAGTACCTTGCGATTAATTTTTAGGATAGAACTATCCTCGGAGATTCTTATGTCTAGAAAACAGTAACAAACTCATGTCTATCTGCTTCCATGCTTCATGCTATAATCTATTTCTAAACAAGTAATTTGACAGTAATGATTATTTTTCTTAGAAAATAGTAACCAACTCGTGTCTGAATGCAAGCCACAGTAGTTATCTGTTTCCATGCTTCATGCTGTAATATCTATTCATAAACAAATAATTTGACAATAATGAATATTTTTCTTAGAAAATAGTAACCAACTCATGTCTAAGCCACAATAGTTATCTGCTTCCATGCTTCATGCTGTAATATCTATTCATAAACAAATAATTTGACAATAACGAATATTTTTCTATCTTATAGGTCGTTTGGACCATAATAAAGTCTAGTTTTTGCTCTTTCAAAGTGCAGTAAGTCGTAATTCAATCACTTATAAATTCTTCGATGACATTTCATACTCTGAGGTAACATAATTTACAGAACCGACTCTACGCAGTTCTGTAGAAACGAATACAATCTCACCGGTCTATGTAACCGTACAACATGTCCCTTGGCCAACAGTCAATATGCCACGGTACGCGAAGAAAAAGGAATTATTTATTTGTATATGAAAACTGCTGAAAGGTGTGTTGAAACATCTTCAATTATGATTTATTCGCTAACACCTTACATCAATTGAATAACCTTTTTTCCTCAAGGTCTGTTTACCCGCGAAAGCAATGGGAAAAAGTAAAACTTTCTCGAAATTTTGAGAAAGCCATTAGGCAGTTGAACGAAAACTTGTTATTTTGGCCTGGGCATTTAAAGCTAAAATGTAAACAACGTTTTGTTAGGATTACTCAGTATTTAATAAAAATGAGAAAGCTGAAACTAGGGAGACAGTAAGTACACTTATTCATAACTTGGATCACACTTTTTCGTTGATTTACTATTTTTGTGTTTCTCTTCATCACAGAAAGAAATTAATTCCGTTGCAACGTAAGATCGAAAGACGTATTACACGACGAGAAGATAAAGCTTTAATAGCTGCTAGATTAGACAATGCGATTGAGAAAGAATTAGTCGAAAGATTGAAAAAAGGAGTCGTAAGTCTCATTAGTTCGAAATTATAACTTGTTTCGATTTCTTGTGTTTAAATAATAGCTTGATTTTCAGTACGACGATATTTACAATATTCATAGTAAAGCGTTCGAGAACGCTTTGAGGTCTGAAACTGAGGTAATATCTGTATTCGATGTTTTAATTAGATGTTTGTGTGTAGTGGCTAGCTGCTGTTATTTATTTATCTATTTTTTTCAAATAAATAGGAAAAAGATAAAGAAAGCATTGCCGAAGAGGAAGAAGAAGAAGACGTATCTGATGAAATTGATGAATTTATTGAAGCTAGTGACGAGGTATGAAAAATATACATTACTTAGTTACAGACCAGTTAATCTGCGATCAGTAGTTTTTTTCACGTGTGTGTTACCTCATCGTTATGTATCTAATTAACGACACGAAATTATTCTTACAGGAAACTGACAAAGAATTGGAAGTAGACGATGATTTTGTTCCAAGTGAAGAAGAAACAGTCGACATTGAGGTATGATTTGTAATATTCTATTTGTAATTTTTTATTCGATTTGTATCGTGATAAATTTGTACTTTCATAAATATATTTTGATTTTGTATTTCAGGATGTTCCTTTACCAGTTCAAAAATCCTCGAAACCACTTACTAGACGATCGAAAAAGCAACAAGTTGAAATTGAATATGAAATGAATTAATTTTTATAATTTTGTTATAGTATCATTTTTTAAATAAAGTTTTACTTGTATGTTGCTCGCCTTTTCCAATGCATAAAATTTGCCAGTAAATTCGAAATTTTGGACCTCTCCTTGACCTGTTTTTTGCTTATATCTTCGTAAAAACTGGTTTGACAAGAAAAATGATTCAATTCGAAATTTCAACGAAATGAACACCATAAAAAGTAGCCCAACTCCGGACATTTACATCCCATATGCAATTGAAAATAGAACTTTTTCCGCGATTTTCAAGAAAAAGTGGCATAAATTTAGTTTTTTCTTCTAGCATATTGAGAATGGATTCGTACTCTTCAAATCCTTTCCGACAGTTCTAACCTTTTTCACCTTTTTTCCTTCCTGAGGGACAGTGGTCTCCATTTAGAAATCTCTACGGTTGTCGTGCCTCTAACCGCAGGATTGTACATGGCACGTTAAAAAAAAAAGTTGGAGTTCCTATATATCGTTGGAAAACTGAGAAAATTCTCTTTCTAATGAGCTAACGACCAACTCAATCGGTTAGTTCCTTAATTTTTCAAGATTTTCGCAAAAAAGCTCAGCTTTTAACTTTAAGCTCGATTTTGAGGAACTTGAATGCACTTTTTTGTAGTACTAGCGATTTATTCGTAGTTAAGGGGGTTGAAATTGTATGAAATCCACTGCCAGTATCTAGTTGCCATTTAAGATACGTGAAACTGTCATTTTTAGCGTTTGATCTTTACTCCCTAGACTATTCGATACTCCATTGTGTAGTTATTTCAATTTTAACCTAATTACTTTAATATGCCTGGCTGAAAAATGCACATGAACTGGTTTCTACCCTCAGAACAACCCTCGTACTGTGGTTATACTGTATTTAAATTTTCCCTCATTTAGTATTGAGTGTAAAATGTAGGAAAAACATCAGGGTTAAAGTACATTCAACTCGATGCTGATACACTAAACTTTCTATTTTCATTATAGCCATTTCAACACACATTAACGTACCTATCTAGTATCTAGTGAATTAATGAATTGTTCCCGCGAGACGTTTTTATTCGTTTATGAATAATTATCATCCACCATGATCATCCAAGGGTTTTGAAAGATGAACGTTGAAAAAAGCACAAAGATATTTTTACAATGATAACTGATTTAATTTAATAACAAAATTAAACAAACAAAAAAACACATAACAGAAACTTCAACAACATGGTGTATTTAATTTAATTTGAAGTAACTGATAACTAACATAAAAATTTAATTAAATTTTTAGATTAACAACAATATCAGTACTACATTACGATATTCTAAAACATTTGAATATTTGATGCTTAATACACCTAATCGCCTATTTAAAAAAAACACTGTTAACTTATTTGAATTTTGGGTTTGAAAATTCGCCAAATTTAGTGGTATGATGGGTACATTGTATGTGTATGATTGCGAGGGTAGTGTTATGTACAATAGTGTTGCATTAAATGCTACAATTCAAACAATTGACAAATTCATTATGCTTTTGCAATATTTATATAGTGTATCTTGTATCTTTATTATGGAGATTTCCCCGACAAAAAAAAAAACCGGTATAAATTTGTATTTTCTTTTCATTTCCAAACTACATCAGTTTATGGGTTTCTTAGTTCCGATACAGAGACACTTGAATGATATACAGTTTATGGTAAAAAATCTTAAAAATATGTACAAGTTCTCGTTGGTAAATCTTTATACAAAAGATGTAGCTTGTCGTAAAAAAAATACAGAGAGAGAGGGATAGTATGAGAAAGAGAACGAGTTTTTTTTTTTACATAAACTAATATTTCCATCATTTACATCACATAAACTATAAAGTTGAAAGAATTTTGGCAGATTTGAAGGCAAAAGGTATGAAATGAAATCACAGCATCGTTACAAACGGTTCAAGTGTAACAAAGCGAATTTTCTTTAAAGAAATTGATCAATTAGTTCATCATATTTATAAATAAAACAAATCTACTCTGGAAGCAAGTCGATGGTATAGGTAAATCTCTGATTTTGGGACATCTTTTGACTTTGAAAGTTTTGCCGGGCCAAATAACATAAGTAGATGGAATAGATGTTGAATTTTATTATGTAAAAGAATATTTTCATTTAAGTTAGGTAATATAGGTATAATCGTTTTATCATGACGAAGCATCAAATTATTACTGAATACATGAAAACATTTAATTATTCTTCGACATCAAATCACTATTATTACATAAACAAAAACAAAAATATGTACATAAAAAATTTCAAAAATAATTTTTAAAAAATCGACATTTACTTATGAGATATAGAATAACTAAAATTTAATGTATAGTTAACTCGGAGCTATATGATAATTCACAATTTAAAAATCTGTATTCTTTTGAAGAATACTTGTTTCAATCACTTGGAATTTTATTCTCTTTTTTGTTTGGTTAATTATGTATTTTACGTTTATAGTGGTTCCAAACTATTACCACTTAGAAAGTTGATACAGCGATGATTGAATTTTAGACTGTTTTCAGAATACAATAAAGAACAGTTTGTTTTCAAGAGTGAAATAAAAATAGAAACTAATGAGGGAAGAAAAAAGAAAAAAACAATGTACTTGTAATATTGAGCAAAAGAAATAGTATGTTGAGTGACTGCTGTGTGATATTTCTTTGCACATTTGCACATAGAGTGAGCTCATCTGCTTAGTACATGCTTATTCCGCCTTTGGATGAATGTTGGAAGAAATTACAAAATAATATACTGTAAATAGACATATAGAAAAAATACAAGCAAGTATTCATTAAACAGTCTAATCCCCTAAACATGTCTAAAAGCGAATAGTGTAGTTTGTTTAAGGTATCGCTCTAAATTACAACAACTTTGAGTAACTTTACAAAAAAATCAGTTAGTATCGTCTATTAATAATATAAAAGATAATGTTTAAAATCATTTATCAACAATAACATTGTCCTAAAACTAAAAGGATAACAATAACAACAAGATATTGTAAAAAATAAATCACAATATTTAATAATAACATTCGACTGATTTTTTTTTTCGATTTTTGTTACTCGAAAATTTTTCATTAAGGTAATGTAACAATTTTTTGGATAATTTTTTTATACTTTTTCAATTTTTTTTTTTTAACATTCAAAGCCGTAATCGTATTAAAGGCTAACCATAGTATATGAACTAAGTACGTGTAATCTTCCATATATTATTGTACTGAACAACGACTCTCAATTTGAGATCTTAACTCGTTTACTTGAGTTTCTATGGTATTTTTGAGTTCTGAAAAAAAAAGGTATTTAGTCATTTTCATTCGTATAATAATTGTATAATATTATAATATTTATTTAAAAAAAAAAAACTTAAAAAGTATTGAAATAAAATTATAGAAATACTTTTCTGTTTTCAGTAGAAAATGTTTTTTTTTTTTTGAGTTTTTGGTGTAATAATTTCACCTATTTTGAAATTGATATAATGTTGGGCTAAGGAAACCACAATGTGTGATTGAATTTTGCATATGGGACTACAGGTATAGTGTGTTGCATAACCAATTTTTGTAGGAAAAAATCACTAAAATCTCTGTACTTGCTCAGGAAAATTATAATTTTAAATTATCGCTCTATTGGACAAATAAGCATACGTCTAAGAATATTATATCAACAAATTGCTCAATTTTATGAAAAACAGAAGTTACAGGACCTCATTTTGAGGTTTCTAAGATCCCACAACTTCAGTTGTTAATCAATTGGAATAATTTTTTGGTATGATATCCTAAAACATACACTTGTTTGCACGATGAAGCGTTATTCCTCAATTTTAATTTTCCTAGGCAGTTACAGGGATTTTAGTGTATTTTCCTGCAAAAATTGGTTATGCAGCCTATTTAAGACGAGACTATAGGTATAGTGAGTTGCATAACCAATTTTTGCCAGAAAAAGCACTAAAATTCCTATAACGGCCTGGAAAAATTAAAATCGTGGAATATCGCTCTGTAAGATAAACAAGTGTACGTTTAAGAATAGTATATTATCAAAAAATTGAGGTTATAGGACCTTACTTAGAGGTTTCTAAGATGCCACAACTTCAGTTGTTGATCAATTGGGACAATTTTTTGATATTATATGTTAAAACATACACTTGTTTGTCCTTCAGAGCAATATACCACAATTTTAATTTTCAGAAGCAGTTATAGAGATTTCAGTGCTTTTTCCTGCAAAAGTTAGTTATGCAACCTACTATACCCGTAGTTCCATCTAAATCATTTCGAAACAAATTTTAAAATATTGTTGCTCAATTCAGCAAAATATACTCGATTTTTTACGTAAAAAATAAAGATTCATGTACAGAAAAAATAGTAATTCGTATTCAAATATTCTTTCGATAGATGCAATGTTTGTATTTTGATTATTTTCCTTCGCCGTAAAAGGCTTATTAAAGTTAGGGGTTTCCTCTGGGGTTAAAAATCGTTGAGAATGTATTTTATATGGGAAATTTAAAATTTAAATACTCAGTGAATATTTACTTGTGAAGTCATCTTCGTCTGCTTCTTCAGCTTCACGAGCAAGCTCTTCAGGAGTTTTCTTTTTCCTCATAAGTGGATTATCAGGTACTTCTGGCGGTTGCTCTTGTACTACTTCTTTCTTTTTAATATTATACTGCAAATAGAAATGAAACATTTGTTAGATGGTTGTTCATACGGTAACCTTTCCTCACGTAGACGATGTGCTAAGAATTTATAAAACGTTTACGCGTGCGTATTTTTTGCGATAAATATACGCAAAAACTCGACAAATGGCGAGTTTTCATTTTTGTATCACGCGATAAAACTCACCTGGTGGAATACGGCCTTAAAATGAAATTGAAAATTAATGCGCTAATATTAGCGCAGCTAGTTGCGGCGAAAGCTTAATCAATGTACGAGATCGTGATTATTTTGTTAAAACACCCGGTCGGAGTTTGTGTTTCTTTTATTTGTCTTATATCCCGAGAAGCTCAACGTAGTGTGAAATCAGCGCCGAAAAACCAGGGTTAGTGAATTACCGCCGAAGCTAATCCACCAATCGAAACGTTTGATTGCCGTATTCAATTATATGTCGTAGAATTTACATTTCTTTTTCTTTATTTACCTATATCGAATTGGGTGAATTTCATTAGCGGATATAAGTCAAGAAAAACACTACCGTGAAGTAATTTATATCCCTTTTAATTCCAGAGTCCACAATAAGGAGTCTATCCTTTTTAAAATACACCACGAAATGTCTAAGTATCGAATGACTTGGGAGTGTAAAAAAATCCGATCTGTTTTGATAAAGTTTTACTTTTAATTTCAAAATCAATTAACTTTTATACGAAGAGTATACATTGGTTTGATGCAGAAAGGGGGAAAGGACACCTCTGAAATATGCTAAGAATAGTACACGAGGACAATCATTACAGCTGAGAGAAAAGTTAGTAGAAAATTAAAAATTTAACCGAATTCCAATACGAAACACTCGAGTATTTTAAATGAACCCTTATTTTGCGACCATGAAAATGAATTATTGTAAAAGAAATTAACGAACGAAGTTTTTGATGAAGTGCATAATTAAAGTATAAAACTTGGCTTTGTGCCATTTCTTTTAAACTTTTATTTTTTTTCTTTAATCTACAAAAAAAACCAAGACGAAGAGAAGGCAACCGAGGGAGAAAAAAATGGAAAAATTAAAGAAACGTAAACAAAAAAAAACAAGTTTCTAAAAAAGTAAACTGTAATTAATAGAAATAAAGCTTCGTTGTAATAAATTAAGTTTTGCTCAAACATTAGAAAGGAAAAAATTTAACAACAAATTATAATTAATTTAATTTTTTTTCGGCTAGTATTCGCGTTGAAATAAATGACGCGTTTTTAATTATACCCCACCTACTTCCTTCCCCGCTAAAATCTTTGTTAATATGGAATCTGAAATAATTTGTAAAATTGTATACTAACGTTTTCAAATTTGTTTTAAAACAGAAAGTTGAGAATTTTACAAAATGAAATAGAGAAAACGAAAATGGTATTTTTTCCTTTTTTTTTATCTTTCCATACAAATATCACGTTTGCTTTAAAACAATGGTAATGTAATATCGGATGCAAAGATGAATTGCATTTTCGTTGAAATATTCACGTAGATGTATTTGATGTCAGAAAAAAATTACACGAATCTTCGATATTATTGTATTGTTTATCTGGAGTACTTACTTCGGGTTTCTATTTCGCATTCTTCGAAATTTACCGACGTTTTTTGAATATTGATAACGTCGTGTATTTCGAATTGAAAAACGTCGTGAAACTCAAGTTTTTGATTGGGAACATAAAAAGTAATATAACCGAAGCTTATTTACGTGAAAAAATTACGTTAGTTTGAGAAAATAGTCTGGAGGAATATGTTTGGCTTGGTGTTGGTGTATCCTTTGTACAGTCATTTCGTCGCCAAAGAAGCTAAGGTTGGTTTAAATATTTATAAAGGAAATTTTCGACGTGATGGCGATGGCAAAAAAATATGGGAATTGTTTGAGCGAAAATTTTTTCTTTTTGAATAAATTATCGTAGAGAATTTTGGCGATTTTTCAAACTCGTAAGATTTTATGAAAATAAAAAATTAATATTTTATGAAACTTATACGATAAAAAAAATTACAATGTGGAGTAAAATTAAAATATAATAACGTATAAAAGCAAACAATAAAGACCTATATAGGTCAACAAAAACGCGCCGATACATTTCACGTATCTTGACTTTTGAAACGTTGAGACTGCAATATATACTTGAAGATTACGTTTCAAGTAGCGTGCCGGAATATTGTGCACAGTGAATCAATCTGACCCCATTAGGGAGACGCATTAACAAGCCGGACTCCCTACTAGAGTCAATTTGTTCCTCTGTGCTACTTAATAATTCCTTAGAATTGGAATTTTTCTGGCTTCCATCCTCCGATATTATTTATTCTGGTCGTTGTACGTCCGTTACTCACGCGTGTTTTCGTACTTCCCCGTTTCCTGGATTCTTACCGTTGATTTTACTCCATTAAGTACATCGATTGAAGTGGAATTGCTGCGCCGATGGCTTCGTCTCGAGTTGATTTACGATGATTGGATGCATTGATTTTTCAATTATTTCGAGGCTTGGTGAGCATTTGAAGGATGAGAATGATTCTAATTTACGAATTTTTTGGGTTCAGGTTTTCTTGGTTTTTAACAAAGAATTACAAAGGATACAAAATATAGATTCACCAGTGATATAATCAACTTGAACTAGATTAATATATGCATGTTTGCTAACCCTGTGGATTGAAGGAGTAGAGATGTGCTCGGTTGGAGATGTATTAAATATTTAAAAAAATCGTATTCAAAAATTAGAATTTTTTTCAATTTTTGAGAAAATTTTAAGAAAGGTTTTCTGTTTGACCCATTATTATGAATTGTCTTGGAATGAAAAACTTTGAGCTTTTATGTGGAACAAGAACAGAAACTTTCAGCTGAGCATGGCTCTGTCCCTTCAATTCACAGGTTTACAAACATGCATGCATGAACCTAGTATGAGTTGACCATATCGCCGGTGAAGAAGGGGTACTAGGTGTCATTAGGACACCCTATATATGCGTATTATGTTACGTAATAAGAATACGTGTATGTTTACTGCATGAAATGAATTATTTTAATACATCTTAATTTCTACTAAATCAATAAATTTTCTTATAATTATAATATTTTACAAGTACTTTATAAGTGTTTTTTACTTTAACTGAATTCGAATATACTATTTTGTTCCATTTCTACTAAAATACTTCGGCTGAGTTCGAATAAGTGATTTTGTTTTGTTCTACTTTCATAAACTTTCTTTCCACCTTCATAAATAAATTTCAATATCTGTATATCAAAACTTTCAAATATTCATGAGAAATCATTTTTTTTTTACTGTGAAATATTTGTACGCAAAACACAACAATTGTGTTGAAAGGAACCAAAACTAGTTAGAAACTGAGCCACTCTACGGAGAGCGCTAATGTGATACTCCTCCTTGAACCAGTTTTGTTGGCTGTTATCATGGTAACAAAAGACACAAAGTACGCAGAGAGGGGGAGATACGCACAGCCCTATCTATCGGAAAAACAAAGAACTGTGTTTATTTAATTTTTACAAATATGCATTTAGCTTTATTTTTATCGATGTTTTGGTGCTGAAGTTTATTTTTAAAAATTAATGTGTGGGAGGGGAGATACGCGTAGCACTATCTATCGAAAAAACATAGAACTACTTTAATTTAATTTTTACAAATATGCATTTAGCTACATTTTTATCGATATTTTGGTGCTGAAGACTATTTTTGGAAATGAATGGGTGGGAGGGAAGATACGGGTAACGCTATCTATCGGAAAAACATGGAACTACTTTTACTTAATTTTTACAAATATGCATTTAGCTTTATTTTTATCGATGTTTTGGTGCTGAAGTTTATTTTTAAAAATTAATGTGTGGGAGGGGAGATACGCGTAGCACTATCTATCGAAAAAACATAGAACTACTTTTATTTAATTTTTACAAATATGCATTTAGCTACATTTTTATCGATATTTTGGTGCTGAAGACTATTTTTGGAAATGAATGGGAGGGAGGGGAGATACGCGTAGCGCTATCTATCGGGAAAACATAGAACTACTTTTATTTAATTTTTACAAATATGCATTTAGCTTTATTTTTATCGATGTTTTGGTGCTGAAGTTTATTTTTAAAAATTAATGTGTGGGAGGGGAGATACGCGTAGCACTATCTATCGAAAAAACATAGAACTACTTTTATTTAATTTTTACAAATATGCATTTAGCTACATTTTTATCGATATTTTGGTGCTGAAGATTATTTTTAGAAATGAATGGGAGGGAGGGAAAATACGCGTAGCGCTATCTATCGAAAAAACATAGAACTACTTTTATTTAATTTTTACAAATATGCATTTAGCTACATTTTTATCGATATTTTGGTGCTGAAGATTATTTTTAGAAATGAATGGGAGGGAGGGAAAATACGCGTAGCGCTATCTATCGAAAAAACATAGAACTACTTTTATTTAATTTTTACAAATATGCATTTAGCTACATTTTTATCGATATTTTGGTGCTAAAGATTATTTTTGGAAATGAATGGGAGGGAGGGGAGATACGCGTAGCGCTATCTATCGGGAAAACATAGAACTACTTTTACTTAATTTTTACAAATATGCATTTAGCTACCTTTTTATCGATATTTTGGTGCTGAAGTTTATTCTTAGAAATGAATATCATGTCTTTAAAGTAAATTTCCTTCAAAGAAATTTTTTTGAAAAAATTTGAAAGTGAAGCAATACGATGACTTATTTGTTTTGAATTTTTGGAAACCTTTTGTCCAGAAGTGAAAAAAATATAATATAATTTGAGGCAAAAAGGTTCCGGACTATTTGGTTTCTAGTGGTAATGACGTACGATGGTATACCGCACAAAATATTAGTTTAGCATCGGCGTATTCAATGTTGGCATATAGTTTTGATAAAATATCAATGCTTTCAACGAAATTAAAATTGTAACGGGTACGGATATACGTGGTAGAACGATTCATATTTCTATACACCTGTAAATACTATTGCATTTGACGAGCGAAAATATTCTGGTTGGAAAGTGGCGTCGGAATGGAAATTTTTTCAGAGACGATAAAGGAAACCCTTGTTAAAGTTGGCATGATTGATAGGTGGGAATTTTTCTAACACGAGATGTATTTTTGTTACGTGTAACTTGCCGGGATAAGCTTGGAAAGTTATAACGTCAAAATACCATCGAGTTTTGATGTTGGAAATGTACGAATAAAAAAGAGGTAGTTTTGTTTACATGCAAGCCATCATGTAAAACTTGACCTCTGACTTCGTTGGTTCGATAAAACGAATGGTTATCCAGATACCTTCTATTGGAGCGGTTTTTTTCGCCGAGGTTATAAAAAAGAGACTTTTAATTAACGATACGCGACATCGTAGCGATGTGTTGGTGTATTGAAGAAACGGTAATTCTGACTCGGTATAGTACGCGTGCCTTCGATTTTATAATATTTACGTACGCGGAATTGATTAAGTTTTGCGAAAAGTAGGTATATACGAAACGATCGAGCTAAGTTATTTATCGGGGTGATTTAAAGCATAAACTTTGTTTGCGCGGACGTTTTGTAAACACGTGAATATTCTTGCTCGTTAGTTTCATTGAAAGAAAAAATAACTTCGGCGAAGTTGCTCGCGACGTGATAGCCGAATTTCCTAGCAGTGCTAATTGAAATATTTCCAGAGATAGATCGAGTTGAATGTATATTTATAGTCAATCTAGCATTTGAGCTTGCGAAACGAGAAGATAAGCTGAATTTTGGTATATACCTAGTATTCGATACCCTTTACAACATACTTCACCCCGGAACAAATGTCGTGTTTGCAAGTTCCTTTTTTTGTGGATCTAAGCCCCCTGAAATCGGTTTTTCGATTATATCTTAGTAAAAACTGGTTTCATCAAAAAAATAGTTTAGTTCAAAATTAAAACCCACTAAATTCTTTATAAAATGCATATATTAAGAGTTGATGTAACTGGCTTAGATTCCGAGCTATGCGCGATTGAAAAAGGAGCATTTTTCGTGAATAGATGACTTTCTAGCCAAATTGTGTAGGGTACAGTTTTTCGGTTCTAGTGTAGCAAAAAATGATTCTATGAAAAAAAATAGCTTAGTTCGAGGTTGATGCCTACTAAATCCTCTACAAATATTGTATCTACAAAAGTAGGCTGAAAAATGATCAAAACCCTCCCCCTTTGTGACGTCACAGCTCGGAAACTAAGAAAGCAATCTAACTTCTTTATAATGGAATTTGTAGAGAATTTGGTCATCTTTCATTTCAGTTATTATACATTTTCACAAAAAACCATTTTTCCCATGGTTGTAGGTAAAAAACTAAAATTATGCGAATTTTGTTAAAAACTCACGAAAAATGCTCCTTTTTCGATCGCACGTTGCTCGGAATCTAAGCCAGTTACATCTACTCATAATATATGCATTTTGTAGAGAATTTAGTGGGTTTCAATTTTGAACTGAACTATTTTTTTGATGAAACCAGTTTTCACCAAGATATAAGCGAAAAACTGATTTCAGGGGGCTTGTTGTAAAGGGTATCGAATACTAAGTATTTACCTAAATTCAGCTTATCATCTCGTTTTGCAAGCTCGAGGCCATTTTCGGGCTAAATTGACTGAACTATTAGGTTAAAAATTAACTCAAAAATGAGAAATTAAAATTTTCTACGAAAATACACCTTTTGAAGGAGTCTTCAAATTAGAATTTTTAGAAAAATTTATGAAGATTTGTTGTTTATAATTCGGTGAAAATTTCAATTTGTTTTGAATGCTTTTCGGAAATAATCATTCTCTGAAAATTCTCGTTCCACCAATATAACTCATTTCAAAAAAAAAAAAGAAAAAAGGGTCCTCGGTAATAATTCGTTTTAATACGTAATTTTTCACGCGTAGGTAATTGGCCAAACGGGAGGAAACATTTAATGTACGAGACATGTGCGACAGCAACGTGCTCGCGTTTGGTAGCAGAGAAAAGTGAATTAACGCAAAAATTGAAATTTCGTCGGAAACTCCAAGTGGAAAACCGAGTAATTGACCAAGTCCTGCCCGCCGTTATAAAACGTTTAATTTGTGGACCGCTTTTGGGACGATGTTTGCCACATCATAAACATGACCTGTTTACATAAGCCGTGGAAAATTCGTTTGGAATCTAGTCTCGTCGTCATTCGGACGATGAGACTGGCGATGACGTTAATTCACTGAGACGTGTCTGCCTCATTATTACGGAATTTAAGTTTCAAATCATGACTTATACGCTTGTCTAATAATTTAAGCGCCGCGTTGGCTCGAAAGCGCCTTTAATGAAGGGCAGCGCGAGCAACGAATCCGAATTTTCCGCTGCGAAATGACGGCGACGCGAATATTTTTACGGGAGTTTTAAGTACACGGAAATCCTCGCAAATTGCTTATTTCGGATGGCAGAGCTTTCCAGATGGGTTTTTATAATCTACGGATTTCCACGTCAAGCGTATGTCGAGATGTTGGATAAGTTGCCTAATTGGTCTAAGTAAGGAAAATTCACCCCGAGACCAGTGTTTCTCCGGCAGATTACATTTCGAACATGGACACCGAGAAATTGATATTTTTTGACGTATAGTCAAACGGTTTTCGCAAAACATGAAAATAATACTTTGTGGAAAAATATTTTAAAAAATGAGTAATACATACGAAAAATTGTTAACTCGACTTCAAACGATAATTAACGATTAAAGAATGGACTGTTTGCGTGTAACATCTGAATTAAAAGTTTCTAAAATGTATTTACGCGTTTGAAAAATAACATCGATTTTTTTTAATACAGAGTTAATTTATAATCATGTTTCGCTTCTGTTATTTTCCTTTTTCGTGTTATAATTAACTCGGAGACGTTGTACTTTTTTAATATAAAAATATATATTTACGGTGAAAAAAACGCAAAACGTATTCCAAAGTCATTGTGTTTTTATAACGCGAGAAAAAAAATATATTGAGAGGAAGGGATCGTTGCGGAGGTTTCGAGTCAATTTACGTAATAATTCTTGATTTTTGTATATTTTAATGTTATATAATTCAGGTGAGCTTATTTTGCATGCGTCTCACGAAGGTGGTGCTCGTAAGTTGGAGTAATTTGATTTATTCATACAAGATCCCACCTTCTATGTGAATTTTTCTTTTTGTTGGCGATGTCTCGTAAATCTTATCGTTTGGTAGGTTTTTTCAAATGATTTAAATTTTAAACAACGAAAATTTTCCGTTCAATTGTATTAGTGTTGTGTGTTGTGTAAGCGTATCCCTTTCGTTTCCGTTGTTGTTTGTGAAAAAAAGCACAAAAAAAGTTTTCTTGGCACAAAGCCGAGTTAGATGAATGGAAGGATAAATCGGGTCAATAACCTTTTGCTAGACGTAAAACAGCGAGGAAAATTTAATGCATGTGAAGTACACGAGTATTTTTCAATATCAACCACTCAGATTGTTTTCATCTGGAAGAAGCGAAATTTTAATTATTTCGAGTATTGTGTTTTTTTAAAGGAAAAATATTTTAAATAATTTTGAAAATTTTTTGAAAAGTTTTCCAGTCATTTTGTTATCCTGGGTTTAAAAACGCTTTATTACAATTTTTTCGATGAAATGATCATATGACGTCAAACGGACTTTTAAACGTGTTATTTTTGAACAGAAATAACGCCATAGAAATCGTCCTGTTTTTTTAACGTACCTACACCCGGCCACGTATCAAAATATTTTTTCACGTGGGAAGTAAAAGTTTATCCAAATTTTTTTCCAAAGAAATAAATTCCTCGAATTTTTACATTTTTATGAAGAGTAATATTCGTGTGTTTTTTTGAGGCCAGCAAAATTGAAAAAATTGAGTTATGTCTTACCACCTTAAATTATCAAGATGTTTTCCTGCCAATCCTACTCTTCGGATCCTTTCCAATAGTTCTAACCTAGTTCGCCTTTTCTCCTTCCCGAGGGACAGTGCTCTCCATCGTCTAATTTAGGAACTTCTACTTGCCTCTAACCACAAAGAAATAATAAAAAAATCCCCCCTGCCGTCCTTCTTTTAAAATTGTGAAAATTTCGTGTTTATCGAACTTTCGAATTTTCCTCCGCCGGAAAAACGTTTGAAAAAAATTCCAAGTTCGAACTTAATTGTCGAATAAAAATAATCGAATCGAATTTGGTGTAAAAAATCAAGAAGATGGAATTACTATTCGGAAGTTATTATTACAGAGTCAAATCAAAGATGGAACAATTATCCAGTTGTAAAGTTACTCGGATAATTTATATTCATTATAAGCGATAAAATTTTAAGCGATTCGTTTAGTTTTTAATTGGGGAAAAAGAGTCAATGTACGAGAAATTAATAAAAGCCTTAACGATTCTTTGGCGTGTTTTTGAAATATCACAGTGAGTTTTTTTCAGAAGTGCATCCAACATTAACGAAGTCAATTTGGAAAATTTTTTGCCAGTTGTACAACGACCCGACGAAATGAAAAATATACTAAAAGAATCTGTCTTCTTTTGGTTTCGTCGAAAAAGTTTTAATACGCGGCGACGATTTTTTTAATACGATGTTATCGCGAAAACTGAAAGGAGTAAGATAGAGATAATGCAGTTAGTTTTCGTTTAGACGAAGGAAAAATACTTATTTTAATTGTACAACTGCATTGGAAAGACGTCGGAGAGATTTTTCAAGTATAGCGTTGTTATAGCATTATGCTTGTTAAAGACGAGCATGATTTATAGAAACGTATGAAAGTAGAATTACGATGCAATGGCGTAATTTTTTCAAACTCGAGGAAAGGCTTTTTTTCCACGAAGAAAAGAGCGTAAATTACATCGAAGCGAAGAACGCTACGATTTGAAATTCGCCGCGTGTACTTTTCGGTGCTAATTGAAAAGCGAACTAATTTTTCACGTGTTCGCGGACCGCGAACAAAAGAGGAATTCGATCGGGTAAACGTCGTCGAGTTAAATTGCAGCATGATAGAACCAGAAAAGGGGAAATTAATTCGGTTGAAATTTTAATTAAAATTTCTTAAGAATCGCTCGCTGATTTCAAATACTGATATGACAGTTATTTCCCATTTTGTTGAATTCGTTTTGTTTGTTCGCCATTGTGCTAGGTGAAAAGTTGGCGTTGTATTTTTCTTTTGCGCTTTATCAAATCAACGTATTGATGGCTTTTCTATCCTTTTTTATTTTTTTTTTTCACCGGATAGTCGATTTTCGTTTAAGTGCTTTCGTTTCCTATTCTTTTTATCAACTCGAGAATAGTGTGTACTGTGCCTGAGAAAAAGATTATCAATTTTCTGCGTTTTTTTCCCCTCCCTTTTCTCTACCAGAAGAATACGATTTCTATTCTTCCATGAGGCGGTTATTACACTCAACATTCTATTTTCCGCTTGTTAAAAAATCTGTTTTTGTTTTGCGAATATTTTTCTGCGCGCCGAGGCTTTTTATATTTCCAACGTGCTAAATCGATTTCACCGTGGAAATTAAAAAGACGAAAAAGTTGCGCGTATATTCGGCTTTGGGTTTTCGGCCGGAGATGTACGTGGTACAGGCTTTGACTTAGCCTTGGTATAAATCTGTCGAAGAGCAACGTAACGCTTCATTAATCCTCGAAACAAAACGATTGATTAATGATGAAACGCCTAATTCATTAAATGATTGCGTGGTTTCGTTAAAGAGACGGCGATTATCATTTGATATTTTTTCCGTCTAAATTGCCGCAGGAAAAAAGCCCGTTTTTGGTGATTTACGGTGTAACGTGCAAGTTTGAGTTTGGGGTTTTCGGTGGCGTTTTCATAATTCGGTTGGAGATGAAGAAGTTCTGGTTTCGAGGGGGAAATTTATGTGCGATGATAAGGACGATGTTGCGAAAAAAATTATCGGAAATTGATTTCGTTGATTGCAGATCAAATTCGGAGAGTGTACGGATGAGAGTTGCTCCTGTAGTTTTTGACCATTAATCAGACTTTTGTTCTTGTGGACACCGAGATGTTGATTTTGATTGAAATAAATTACGGTTAAAACTACAAGTAATTTAATTACGAGTGTTTTTTTTTTCAAGTAAAATCAGTGAAAAAGCTAAGCATTCGCGAATTTCCAATTCCCCGTTTTTCTTCAAAGATGGAAAAACAAATGAAACGAAGTATATTCTATTAACGTAACATTGTTTATCTTACGATCCTTTGGTTTAAATTATGTAAATTATAGCGTAACGTTATTAATCCGCATTGATGTATTACTTTGTTTCATATAAAGAGCATTAAATCTTTTCTCGTGCACGTTTAACGTGAATAGACTTCCCGTTTAGCAATTTTGACAATTCTATTTATGATATAAAGCTTGCATAATGTGGGAAAGGCGGCGAGGTGAAAATTTTCGTATCCTTATCACGTACGTAATCCGAAGACCGAAAAACATTCTTCTTTGGAGACTTTTTTTTCCAGTGTTTGTACCCATGTATAGTACGTTTGCTTCATTTCCATAAATTTAAAAATTTTGTCATGAATGCAACGTTCTTAGTTCTTTATATTTCTGTTAAGATGTTATGAGAAGCTTTGCAGTGTATGTGTATCAAAATGGTATTCGAAAAAGCGATTTATACTCGAAGGTTTTATTTGGACAGCTATGTAATTATTATTTCTGTTGTATTTTGTAAGTTGCATAACCAATTTTTGCAGGAGGAAACTTTAAAATTCCTGTAACCGTCGAGGAAAATTATATTTGTAGAATATCGCTCTATTGGAGATACACTAAGTGTACGTTTTAGGATATCGTATCAAAAAATTGTCTCATAGGATCTTGGAAACCTCAAAATAACGCCATGTAACTTCAATTTTTCATAAAATTGCCTCTAACGTGACATTTTAAAATATACATTTGTTCAACAGACCGAGTGATGTTTCACAATTATAACTTTTCTGGGCAATTACAGGGATTGTAATGCTTTTTCCTTCGAAAATTGGTTATGCAACTTATATTACCTTGAGTATCTGCAAATGTAGCGGATTGTATAGGCAATTTTTGCAGGAAAAATCGCCAAGTCTAATTTGATTAACAATTAAATTTGTGGGATCTTTGAGACCTCGAATTAAGATCCTGCAAGTTCAATTTTTCACAATTTTTCACAAAATTGAAGAATTTTGTGGCATGATATCCTTAGACGTAGAATTGTTTATTCGATAGAGCGATATTCTGCAGTTATAATGCTCCCGGGCGATTACAAGGATTTTAGTGCCTTTTCCTGCAAAAATCGGTTATGCAACCTGTTATACCTCGTGTCCCGCCTTAATAGGCATAGGCAATCATTTGGTCGATTTTACTGTAATTTATGACCTAGCACAAGGTTTCGCCAATTTTGAAACAATATCGGACAGGAAATAGGGCGATGTGCGTGCAAGTGGCGTGGTAAATTTCCATGAATAAATTAACGCTACGGGCGAAAGATTTTTTAATATAATGTAACGGTGCTTACTTTATCTCTAATTTCTTGTCTCATTTTTTCTCTTTCTTCTTCCATTTTTCTATGTTTTTCTTTTCGTCTTTCTTCGGCTTCTCGGATAGCTTCTAATCGTTCTCTTTCTGCCTCTTCTTCCTTCTCTTTGTCTTCTTCGTTATCGCCATCACCGCCGACAGCGCCTGCAATTAAAGGTTATATTTAGTGAGAAATGGCAGAAAAAACAATCTACTTATGGTTTGCGAAATTCTATAATATACGCGTTTCGGTAAACGCAAGGAGCTATCTCATACAAAGAATGGTTTTTGAAATAATAAATGAGATTTTATCAACGTCTCGAAACGTTCCGTTTGTCTGTAAATAAACTTTTTTCTCGAACCGATTGGTCGTGTAATGTTGAGAAAAAAGTCTGCGTCCATGATTGATGGATACACTAGTAGAACATTTATATTTGCCTTCTTTTTCCAGTAAACGCGAATTTATCGCATGCGGACAAAGAATGGCGTCGTTTTTACGATTGATAAACCTTATCAGAAATTTTTTACGAGATTGATTCTCCGCTGACGTGCTTTTTTCGGCGAGTTTTTAATTTTTCTCTTTTTCCTCGTTAGACCCTTATTTCATCTCGTGTTCGGCGATTAATGGAACGCGTTGGTGCGAGTTTCGAGAGTGTGATGAGATCAAATGCTCGTATTGGCGCCGGAAACGATAGCGACGTGAATTATAAGGGTGGATAAGGAGGATTTAGGAATGGTCGAGTTTCTTTTTAAATATCGAGGGTATATTTTCGGGGTAATTTTTCCATTAGGAGGATTTTTTGGTTTGGGCTTTATTTAATCACGAAAACTAGAAAGTACATTAAGAGGTCATTCGTATGCTGTGCGAGTTTTTTTTCTTTCGTCAACGTAATGCGTTTATCGTTGCGGATCTTATGGGGTGACTTATGACCTTTTTTTTTGGTCGGTTCTCTTAAAAGAACAATTTATCACGTTGGGTTTTGTTTACTTTGGGTGTAGAATTGATTGGTTCGTGGTGAAATTGTGTTTTACTTGGAAGTAAAACCTGATTATAAGTTTTTAAGATTTTTCGTAATGAGGTGGATTATTTTGTGGTGAATATTGTGGTACGTACGAAAAGGCTGTAGGCAGATTACCATAAGCGATTTGCCTCAGGGTCCGGATTTCGATGATATTTGGGGGGTAGGTGGGTACCGTCGAGAAACGTTCATGACCAAAATTTTAGCTTCCCCACTCACCCCGTTTTCGAGAAATAATTTTTTTTTTGAAAATCAAATATGGATTTTTTTCTCAAATTTAAGTAGACGGAATTAATTGAAATTTTGGTGCATGGTAGACCCTTATAAGGGCCTTCCATGAAAAAATCAACAACCCCCCACTCCAATTTTTTCGCCTCCAAACAGGCGTTTAAGACTTTTTTTTTTCAAGTACCTATCCCAACTGGCACAATTTTTTAAACTCGTTTTTTCGATGTATTATCGACTCCTAAATATCATATATTTTTTTCAAAATTTTGCCTTCCCGAGGTGTTGGTCAAAAATCACAAAAACCGTGCGCGAGCGTTTGCCGAAACTTCCCACTACGCGGTAGCGCCTCGTTCACCGTTGCGCACGGCACCGCAGCAACGCGCGTAACCGTAAACGAGGCGCTACCGCACAGTGAGAAGTACCGATTACCGCGCGCGCGCTTAAGCTCATCGTTGAATAATTTATTTTTTCAAAATCTACCGATTTTTGAGTTATGGACCATATAACATTTTTTGTTTGAAATAATTTCAAGATTAATTTGCGATTTTTTTGCTGTCGGAAAAGCTGATTTTTGCAAAATGCGAAGCAAGGCAAAAAACAATGTCCAAAAATTGACTTTTTCGACGGCAAAAAAATCGCAAATTAATGTTGGAATTATTTCAAACAAAAAATATTATGTGATCCATAATCCAAAAATGGGTAGGTTTTGTAAAAAAAATTATTTAAATTACAAGCTTGAGCGCCCGCGCCTTAATCGTTACTTCTCGCTTTGGGGTAGCGCCTCATTTACGGTTACGCGCGTTGCTGCGTTAGGCATGTTACTACAGGTCAAACGCGGTGCCGTGCGCAACGGTGAACGAGGCGCTACCGCGTAGTGGGAAGTTTCGGCAAACGCTCGCGCGCGGTTTTTGTGATTTTTGACCAAGATCTCGGGGTGGCAAAATTTTGAAAAAAATATATGATATTTAGGGGTTGATAATACATCGAAAAAATGAGTTTAAAAAATTGTGCCAGTCAAGATAGGTACTTAAAAAAAAAATTAATTCAAAAACGCCCGTTTGGAGGGGAAAAAATTGAAGTGGGGGTTGATTTTTTCATGGAAGGCCCTTATAAGGGTCTACCATGCACCAAAATTTCAATTAATTCCGTCAACTTAAATTTGAGAAAAAAATTCATATCTGATTTTCAAAAAAAAAATTATTTCTCGAAAACGGGGGGGGGGAAGCTAAAATTTTGGTCATGGACGTTTCTCGATGGTACCCACCTACCGGACCCTGAGGCAAATCGCTTATGGTAATCTTCCTATAGCCTTTCTATTTTGTCTTTTTCGTTCAAGTTTTTTGAGAGCTCGTTTAATCCAATAGGAAGTTTGGGGTATTAATTTAAAATGGGGGGATTGAAAAATTAGGACTTTGAGATGGTTTTTTGGTTCTTAATCGGTCAATAATTGCTCCAGTTATAAGCCACAGTCGCCTGAAGTAACCTTAGGCTTCGAATTACTAGCGACTCTTTCTCATTTACAAACAACATTAAAAACGTGTTTTCCACCTCTCGAGAAAAAACCTCCATTCAAAACTTATTTCGGAAAATTTCCTCCAACTCTACGCTGGAGAAAAAGTTTTCATTTGCCAAAATAAAAATCAAACTTTAATCTGCAGTTTGATTGGCAACTGCGAAAAACGCTGTCATAAAGTATACCCAAATCTTTCGGGATAATGTTTCAATGCCGGTATTATTTTTAGATTAAATCAAAACGTCGTTATTTGAAAAAGACCGCCTTTGCGTCGTGGAAAACTCGGAGAATTGTTTCGGATTTCGCACCTGTTCGATGCGGGTACCAGCGCGAACGAAGAGGCGAATTAAAAATACACGATAAGGTGAAAATGTCAAAATCTAATTACCTTCGCCTTACCCTTAATGAAGGTTATATTTCGAGTTAAATTCGTTGACTAATGTGTGGTCGCTGGATGGGTTGGGTTTTTGATAGCTGCGCTAACGTGTGTACTACGTGTAGGCAAAGCGAAGAGGGCAGGGTGTACGTAGCCTGTAGTACGTAGACCATGCATAAAGCGTCGTCGTTGTTGTTTTTCATAATAAAAATGATTAATTAGCGGTCGGTACGGATGGCTGTGAAACTTGCTCGATATATCATATTTAAATGGAAACGACAACAGTGTATAGCTGCTGTTTAATGTTATATCGTCGAACGAGAAGCATGGCTATTAAGAGGGGGGGATGATTGAAACGAACGAGTATAAAATTTAAACACTCGTGTAATTTTCGTGTATCTCGGGCTATCAGAATTTGGAAATACTAGTTGAGGTACGAGATACATCGCGATGCAGGCACCAGACGAGAAGCCTCTACAAGGAGATCGAGGAGATGGGACAAATTGCATTATCGAACAAAATACAACAATAATGAAAAGCTTCTCGGCGGCGTTCTCACATGCACAAAGAAATACTCATTCCTTACTTAACAAAACAACATTTTAAACGTGTTAGCGTTAATCTACCTGCATGTTTTGTATACACATAGAACGCCTCGGGAAGCTTTTACTCGTGCGACGTTCGTGTGCGAGCATAGATGTCGTACACGCTCCGGAGTATATTTGCGAAACGCACAAAGGGGGATTGTTTCTATCCTCTTGTATATCTCGTGTACATATACGGTTAATGAGAATACGCCACAGAAACGCGAACACGCTCGTGAGTGTGTATATTAAGCGAATACGACACACGTGTATTTTGAGTAATTATTTTCAGTTTTGTTTATTCTGCGTACAACGGTGTTCAGACACAGATGAGGGTAAACTGTTACCCCTTCAATGGTGACATTCTTAAATACGTTTCTAGTCGCGTTAACCAATTAAAATTATCGTCGTGAAATCCCCGCTCTTCCGTGGTGACTGGGCGATGCACTGCGAAGTGGACACGAGAAATTGCGAATTAGAAATTACCCACATCGAGGTTTTTTTCTTTCTTGATCGTTTCGAATATGTGTACATAAACCGATTAACATCGGCGCTACGGAGAGTACCTACACACGTAGAGGCCTCCGTCGAAATTATTACTTAGTTCATATTCCACACTTTTGCGGAATTAATTAAAGTATTTTAATTATCATCCCGTCCGAGTTCTAATTATCTTTTACTCGGTATTAAGAGAGGAAATTTAATTAAAAACTTTTTGCTCTTTAGTATAGGTCCTTCGGTTTATGTTTTTGTTTACTTTTGTAATCTACATTATAAAAGGTACCGATAGGTATCTATGATGTACGAGTCGATGTAATTATTTTACGCGGACGATATGCGTAAACGAGTGAAAAAAACGCTAAAAATTACTCTCGAATAATTCGCATTTTAAGAGATGACCTCGATGTACAAATGGTCAAATTTATTCGGACTCGATGTGCACTCTTAGGTTATGCAATTTGTGCTACAGGGTGAAAAACGAGTAATGTATAATATTTCACCAATACATAGTACTCCAAAAACTAGGTAAAAAGGTTATTATAAAAAGTGGTCCAACTTGTAAATTGAAGGGGCGCCAAATTTTTGAACTAGTAAATGCATTATTTTTTCCGCACTCAATAACTCGAATGATTCAGTTGATAGAAAAAATCTGCGAAGATATTTTTGTAGATCTCATTACGTACAGCAAAATCAGTTATTTGATGTTTTTGCCTAATTTCTAATCTGAAGGAGTTACAAAGCGAAAAAGATTTTGGCGCGATGTAGCGCCTTCAATATTGAAGATATGCAAAATTTTGTTATCAGCTTTTTTGTAAATTTCGATTAGTTCTACGAAAAAGATGAAACAGAATTGTATTATCTTCAATATTGAAAGGCGCTACGTCGCGTGGAAATTTGCTCCTTCGGTTTAGAAATTAGGCAAAAGTATCAAATTACTGATTTTACTGTGCGCAATGAGATCTACAAAAATGTCTTCGCAGATTTTTTTTTTATCAGCGGAATTCTTCGAGTTATTATTAACAAAGTTCGAAAATTCGGCGCCCCTTTAATTTTCAAGTTAGATCACCATTCATAATAACGTATCTTGACTAATTTTTGAAGTAGGTACTATCTATCGGTGAAGTATTGTGCATTGGTCGTTTTTCACCTTGTATGTGGAATAGTCGAGAGGAGACAAGAGGGTACTTTGCTCCAAGCCCAGTTTTTCTGGAAGGATTCGAGAAATTTAAAATTATTTGATAATGTAGAGAATACTCCTCAACTTTTTTTGGTTGACAAGCATCATGCACAAATTGAGGAGGGGGTCCGAAAAATTTGCCCTGGAAACATCTTCGTTCTCGACTTCTCCAAGGCTCTGCTTATGCTTGAATAAGAAAAGGAATTTATATAGGTCCGACTTGGTTCAAATCAAAAGACGGAATGAATCATTTGAAGGGAAAAGTTATGCAATATAACAACGAGCGACTGAATGGGAGAACTAACTGGTGGGGATGTAGGTGGTTTGAATGGAGAAGTGATGAGGTGCTGTTAGGACTATTATATGGTTTGTATGGTGTGCATGAACGTGTAGTACATTTATTTGAGGAGTTGTTTGACGAGTAAATGATTTGTTAGAGGTTTCCAGCGGTGATGTGGGGTTGAGGAGAGATGGGGAAGGCAAACCGGGTGAAGATGTTTAAACCGGAAATACATTGGTTCAGTTATTTATTAATGTAGCAATGTTATAGAAGGAAAGAGTATGCAATTAACACTCTTAGATTACAGCGCTCCTAGTGGAATAACTAATCGTCACCAAATAATTTTCAATTTCTTGTCGCTGCATTATACGATTGAATATCTCGCCCTTTTATTGTCTGTAGTTTGAGATTCAATTTTCAATTTTCCTGTTCTCTGATGAAACTCATCGTTCAAAATTTCAAAGCTTAATTAATCTAAATACAGCGAAATATTTGAAATTTCTCAAAATTTAATCAAATTCGAAATTTGGCATTTGCCTTGGAAAGACAGCTCATAAATATGCGTCTTTGGGATGACTTTCTTAATATTTTTCTTTGTGTTTCTTGTAATTAAAAAAATTGTAATAATTTTAGCTCTTCTTTATCTTCCACATTTTGAATTTTAGATTGAAATTATTCGCCTAAATCGACCTCACCATTGAATAAATTGTTAGTTACACGAGTTCTGTTTTTGTTTTCATTATTTTTCTCGCAAATTCCATTGACCTTGCTTAAATAACTTTTGATTTTAATTACTATTTTCATAACGAATACAATCAATGCTTTACGATATTTTATTGGAAATTTTTATCAGTATAAATGAGTGGCTAACGTTGATTAAATTTGATTTAATTACGGGCTCACAAAATTTTCAATGGTTTTTCAAAATGAATCAACTCGGTGGTGTATTTTTACGATAATTTTTTCATATATAATTAAATTCATGAAACGATTTGAAATGGGAATTCGATAGTTACGCGACGCTTTACGACACGTTTTATTATGTTTTTCAGGTAAACTCGCGAAGCACGTGCTCAACGTAAATACGCGGCTTTTGACCTATTTACCGCGTAATATTAGCATGTATACCATTTATGGATATACCTTCGGAGGGTTATTAATATAAAAAGGATATTTTGATAAGCGTATTCACGAGATATACCGGAAAAAGGTTCTTTAAAGCGAGATTTCTGCGCCTTAATAATACTGACATACGAATCTGGAGTTTTTTTCTGGAGGATCGTTAAGAAAAAAGATTTCATCTTTTTTGAGAATGTGTTTATTACTTTGGGCTTAAGAATCAAGGTGAAATTTTGAAATTGATTTTACAGTATTATTTTGGGATTTGATATGGAATGAGATTTTTCCCAAGGTTTGCCCTTTTTTTTTCTCTTATATTGAGGACAGCAATCAAAATGTGAAAAAAGGCTATTCGTAAAAAAAAAACAGTAGTTTATTCAAAGTTGAAATAAATTCCATAAAACAACGAAGGTTCGAATGGCGACATATACGGAAAAAAAATCCGGATCATATTTGAAATTTTACGCTAGAAAAATATTTTCGCAACTTTTCCCCTCGACTTGGGCATTACTGTAATCGGATTCGTAACATAGGAAATCTGTGTACTTTTCTTTTATTTTCGCAATAAAAATTTCTCAAGTTTTTTAGCAACGGTAATTCTTAATATTTTAGGATTTCGATATTATATCAAAATTATTTCGAGTATTTCGAAATTTTTTATTGTTTGTGAAAAAGGAAACATTTCACGGTGGAATTACGAGTGTAAAGTATTAAAAAAATAGCCAAAGGTAAATAAAATTCGAGATTTGTGTTTTATTTCGAGTCAACACGAAGGCGCTAGTTTAAAAGTGAAGTGTGCTGATTAATCCTTGTAATTGATTTTTTTCTTTTTTTCTAATTGACACATGACTATTCGGGGTATGCTTAGGTTGAAGTGGCAACTTATGCGATATTGCGATGACATTGACCGAGTGGAGTTGAAATCGTGTTTTAGTATTGAGAATAACTATTCAAGTATGCGTCGTTATTTGTCGAGGATAAACGTGCCGAATCTGGAATGTAACGGCGAAACTTTACGTTTTATTACGTGGCTAAAATGTTATTCTGTTTGGGGAACGCTATTGAAATTTGTGTTTGTTATTCAAATCAGCGTAGTTTTCAAAATAAACGTAAGCAAAACAATTTACGTGAAATTTCTAAAAATTCGCCAAGAAAAGAAATTTGTTCGATGAGTAGTCCTCAGGCTCCTGTATATATCAAATAAAACGAAAGAATTAAATAGTTAAAAGGAAAACGTACTTGAGTTATTTTATATTTAAAATGTATCGAACTCGGCCTCGAAGAAAATTTCGTGAAGAATTTTCATTACTTTTTCAAACTTTCGCAAACGATTTTATTAGATGTGAAGAAATGCCCATCAAAAGATACTTTTTTCGTTGGTGGAACTTCAGTAGTTTCGATATCGCTGTGAATTCACCTTGAGAGATGTTTCTTTATAGATAACGAATTCGAAGCTGGAACTTGCAAGAATGTTTCAAGGTAATTCGCGTCGTGGTTTTCATTAGAATTTCTAAACCAACATATGAAGTTATGTTGGGCTGCGAAAATTTCGAAAATTCAATTAATCCTAGATTTTGAATTTTTCGTGGAAATGAACAAAAGAAATTGATGATTGTTTTCACGTCATCGCAAAAGTTCTCAAGTTGTGGGTACAAACCCCCTCGTAAAATTTAATCACCTTCGAAGCTAAATAGAATTTCCTGGTGGTCGTCGTAAAATTCTACTTTGGCGCTTGCGTGTAAAAAATCTAAATTACAAAAGTATATAATTAAATTTAAAATCCGCGATATATAAAAACATTTACGCGAGGAAGTTCCCGAATCGCAGAACGAAAGCCATAGAAAAATACACTCGTTTAAATGCTCAACGTAAAGGCGTTAATTTACATCGCGTAAAAACCCGTTAAGAAAAGTGCATTAAAATGCACTTCCCGAAAGGAATAAATCGCCGAACGAGAGTAAATTAAATTAACGTGTCATTTGGATAATTAAAACTTTGTGTAGCGTTAATAAAGTGTTAAAAATTTCATTTGTTTGTCGGGTACAGAATTGAACGAAAATTTATCATCGTTTTGTGTAACCTAGTTTTACGACTATAATTTCCATTAGTTCTATGAGTTAATTTTTTTCGTATCTTTTTGTCTACGTGTTGTAGAAATTGGCGGGAAAATTTGCTTAAAGATGAAGTATCCTTATAGTCCAGTCGATCTAGCATTTGAGGTTGCAAAACAAGGAGAAAAGCTGAATTTTGGTATATACCTTCGGTTTTTCGCTTATATCTTGGTGAAAACTGGTTTCATCAAAAAAATAGTTCAGTTCAAAATTGAACCCCACTAAATTCTCTACAAAATGCATATATCAAGAGTTGATGTAACTGGCTTAGATTCCGAGCTACGTGCGATTGAAAAAGGAGCATTTTTCGTGAATAGATGACTTTCTAGCCAAATTGTGTAGGGTTCAGTTTTTTGGTTCTAGTGTAGCAAAAAATGATTCTATGAAAAAAAATAGCTTAGTTCTACTAAATCCTCTGCAAATATTGTATCTACAAAAGTAGGCTGAAAAATGATCAAAACCTTCCTCCTTTGTGACGTCACAGCTCGGAAACTAATAAAGCAATCTAACCTCTTTATAATGGAATTTGTAGAGAATTTGGTCATCTTTCATTTCAGTTATTATATATTTTCACGAAAAACCATTTTTTCCCATGGTTACAGGTAAAAAACTAAATTTATGCGAATTTTGTCAAAAATTCACGAAAAATGCTCCTCTTTCAATCGCACGTAGCTCGGAATCTAAGTCAGTTACATCAACTCTTAATATATGCATTTTATAGAGAATTTAGTGGGTTTCAATTTTGAACTGAATTTTTTTTTGATAAAACCAGTTTTCACCAAGATATAAGCGAAAAACCGATTTCAGGAGGCTTAGATCCACAAAAAAGGGAACTTTCAAACATGACGTTTGTTCCTTAGTGAAGTATGTTGTAAAGGGTATCGAACACTAGGTATGTAGTATGTACCAAAATTCAGCTCATCATCTCGTTTTGCAAGCTCGAGGCCATTTTCAGGCTAGATTGACTGGACTCTAACATCTCATTGGCGAATTGGGTGAATTTTTTTCAATAATCGAAGATACGCGTTGCGTTGTATGGAAATAAAGGAACGATTTAACAATACAGTGAAAATTCGCCTTTCGAGGTACCGAATTTGCCATCGTGCTTTAAACACGATATCGAAATATGGAGGAAAATTCAAGAGGTAGAAAACGAAAAAGACGCCATCGACGGTGCTTAATATAGGAACCTGGGTAAATGCCTGAACTGGCTTTTATTTTGGGCTCGGTTAAAACATCTGATAACAATCTCGCCTCCTTTATCTCGGCACCGGTTAATTTTTTCCGTACAGTAAATAGCGTCTTGTTGATTATGTTTTTGATAAAATCATTTTCAATTTAGACGCGAACAAAAGAACGAAAACTCGAGATAGAATTGGTACGAGATGTTTTCAAGCTAGAAATTTACCGCTGACAAATTTATTTATTGAATTTCAGCATCCGTGCGAGCATCCGTGTAGTATAATGACGCGAATATCAATTCTATTTCGTGTGGTTTTGTTATAAGAAGAACGCGGTGAAAAATTTACCTAGTTTTTATTTCGGAATCTTGCGCGATGTTGGGCATGTTTTTATGGCGTGGTTTTGAAATTGCGCTACTTATATGTCGCATTGTTATAAGCTTTATTGCATGTAAGACGTAATGCGAGTAATTCGATTACCGATGTGCTTGGCTGCACGTAGAGATGATTTTTAAATCAACCGAACAACGTGTGCTTCCATTAGAAAAATTACCCGAGGATTTATTTTTTTAATTCGGCATTGTTTTAACGTCGTAATTTTTCATTACTTATATTCCGAAGCCAGCATCGTCGCTGTAATTCCTACGTACACCGATGAAACTACTTTAAATTTCCTTACGACTTTCGAAGTAACTTTTTTTCATCTCGGGGAAATATTAATTTAAAAATTACAATAGAATTAGGACTTTAAAAATTAAATCCTCGGAGTAATTTTTTCCCCGTATAGAAATCGCTCGCGTAATAATCGATTTTTAAATTGAATTTACTCGGCGAAAATATTAACGTGGAATTTCCAATCCGTTATTTTCTCCAAGTAATTTTTCGTACGGGTTTATAGATGAAATGACATCAGTCTCGTAATGATGGCAGTTAAGGTTTATCAAAACGCACCTGAGCTTTTATATTAAATTTTTTTCGCCTCGAAAAAAAAAGTAACATAATTGAAAAATTTTTCGTCAGGGGTTCAGCTGAGGCACGAGGAATTCTCAGGATACTCGTGGTATCCTTACGTGAAAAAAAATTGATCGAATTTTGACGTTAATTTTTTCACAACGTTTTTACGACGAGATATTTAAACGCGGGGAAGAAATCACGTCGAAAAATCACACGGTCATGTGGGAAAAATCGAGTGTAAAATTTTCAATAAACAAATTTTAATCAGTGGGTTCAACCTACGCTTGAAAAATTTCAGATAAAATGCGCAAAAGTTCAATTGAAACGTCGCCTCTTTGGTACCGCAACGAATCACTCGAAGTTTTGTGTAATTTATTTGAGAAATTTTATGATAATTTTCCGCTCGAAGGATCGAACTTCTGAATCGGCGAATGTTGCGCGTGGAAATCAAAAAAACACGTAGATAAATCTACGAAGAAAAAGTTTCCAGTTTACGCACTAAATCGATAACAATTTAAGAGTAGGTATTTGAAAACTACGATTTAAGATAAGCTTAGAATCAGCTTAAAAGAAGAATGCGAAGTATAAATTGCGCAAAATGAAAAAAACAGGACAATGACAAATTCACTCTCATTCTTAACGTTCGAGATAAATCTGTTTTTGAAACGAAATTTGCATGATAACGTTTGCCGATGTTTTCACAAGTATAGATAGCCGCTCGTTGGAATCAGCGTGATTCTTTTTTCCTGTTGCAATCTTTTTGTCTTAACTGGGGTAATGGTTGTTGATAAATATATTGCGAAAGTAATGCTATTCTCTATATTACCTTTTGGCTCTTTTCACCGTGGTAATATTTTTATCGCGGGTATTTTCCGAGTAAATAGTTCAATGAGCTTTACTCCTCGAGATGTAGAGAATTTCTTTTTTTATACTTCAAAGCCGAGAAGTCATCATATTAGATGCGAGTGAACCATAGAACTGATATTCGTATTCACATAATACGATATGTATGGTATTATTCATTGTATTTTTTTTCTAGTCAAGTTTTCTTGAAAATTTTCCGCTTAAATAACGAAGAAAAAATGTAAACTAATCATACTCTTATGCGCATGCGTTGAATTATAGCGCCATCTATGCTCAATGGAACGTACCAATCGTGCATACCTTTGCGCAAGCGCAAAACATTTTTAATGCGAGGAGCGCATGCGTGCTCATTTCAACGTATAGTCTATTTGGATTGAGAGTGTTCCCACTCTAACTGAAAAATTTCTGTTTGACGGCCATGTATATCTAGTTGAACGATGTTTTCCTACTTAAACTCGGAGCATGTCATCACAAATGAGCATTGATGAGCTAAGACTATGCGAAGACATTTTACTTCTTATAATTTTGTAACTGAAATTTTCATTACGGTAATTTTTAATTATGCGTAGTTCCAATTTTTAAAGCGAAGTTCATTGCAAATTGTAAAAATGTCTTCGCATAGTCTTAGCTCATCAATGCTCATTTGTGATGACATGCTCCGAGTTTAAGTAGGAAAACATCGTTCAACTAGATACACATGACCGTCAACCAGAAATTTTGCGGTTAGAGTGGGAACGCTCTCAATCCAAATCGATTATAAAAGTATAAGTTTTTGGACGAATTATGCAACCCAATTTAAACCATCATTAAAATAGACATTTCCTCTATTCATCGATGAAAACAATATGATTTGTTTGAAATTGGTAAAGTTATCAAATACAGTATATAAATATGCTGATTACAATACTCGTACTTTTCCATAATTGACCACATTCCATTAAATGGAAAATCTATAGGGAAATTTATTTCGAAAAAATTGGAATTTTGATGAGTATTTTGGTGAAACGAAGCAGCGAATAAAAGCCTTTACATAGGCAAACCAAAACAAGTAAAAAATTCATAATATAAATCGCATATAGCGAATAATCTTCACAACAATAAAATATAATTTCGCGAGGAAGAAAAAAAAAATTAATATTCGAAAATACTCGATCAGGTTTGAAAAAAGAAAAACGAAATAAACGAAACGCCGCCGAAAATCCTACAACAAAAAAATTAATCCCTCGTTTCTTTGTTATTGGCAAGTTGAAGTATATTGTGATAGGAACATAGTTTATTTTTATCGGGTAATAATTTTTTTCAAATATTTTACAAATCGCTAAGAAATAATAATGTTGAGATCACGGGGTACTTTGTATATTGTATTTTTTCTCCATGCTCCTACATCATTTATGGTATTCTAAAATTCGCTTAGAATGAGATTAAATATCTTAGCGAAGATCTAACAAAAGGTTTTCGTGAGGGTTTTAAAATAGAAAGAAAAAATCATTCGAGGGTTTTTGCAAAGTCTTATCTTATGGTGAAGTTATGGCCAATACGTTCCCTTGTTTTCATACATTTCATAGGAGAAGGAACCTTTTTGGAGAATTAATTTAAATTGGATAGTACTGTTTGAAAATTGAAGAAAAGGTGGTACCGATTGAAGATAAGCTCTTCAATTTTTCAGGCCCTCGGGTTGGTTTTTTTTTTTTGATAATAACTCCAAGATATGTATCTTCGAGTTAATGCTACATTTAATTTGCTCGAGCTTTTGGTTCTATTTAAAATGTAGATTTAATTTCCATTTCAGGTAATTTGTTATGGCGAAGTTGGAACATTCAAAGGTGAAGCTTTTAGCAGCGTTTTATCTCCATATGGATGAAAATTTGAAAGAAGGTGTTAGACGATCGAGGCTCCATTTGTCGAGTTATCTAATGGAAAACACGTAAGTTACATCTATTTACTCGGCTTTTGCGGTTTTATCGCGCTCGAAAACAACTTCATTTGGCCTTATAGCAATTAAAATAACCCGTGCTTGGTCGTATATGGTTGCCTGGTCGACTTTAACCGTCCAACCTTGGAAATTGTGCCGTTGGCAAAAGTTCAGCCCTTTTTTGGCAGCTGTATCTTAGCATTGTATTATGTGCTATTCATCATGCTCGTTATATACCTTTTCTCCATTATCCAACGTAATCCTTTAAACGTCGTATATTTCCTTCTTCATAATTTGTAAACCGAATCCGTAAACTGAGGATGGAAATGTTTTTTTGATAATTTTCAAGATTCTTGTGTATTGCTCATGCATCGTATGAGATGATCTGCTGTATCACTGGATTAGAATTCTCTGATTTATACAGTTTTCAAACATGAGTTGAAAATTTTTCATGTATAGTGTCTGTGGGTTGCATAACTAATGTTTGCAGGAAAAGGCACTAAAATCCCTGCAACTGCCCAGGAAAATTAAAATTGTGGTATATCGCTGTGTAGAACAAACCAGTGTATGTTTTAAGATATAATATCAAAAAATTGTCCCATTTGATCAACAACTAAAGTTGTAGGATCTTAGGGACCTTAAAATAACGTCCTGTAAGTTCAATTTTTCATAAACTTGAGCAATTTTTTGATAGAATATTTTAAAACGTGTACTTATTTATCCAATAGAGCAATAATCAGCAATTACAATTTTCCCAATATAAATAGTTACAAGGAATTTAGTGCCTTTTCCTGCAAAAATTGGTTATGCAACCCATTAGATCCGTAGTCCCCACCTTGAAGCGAAAATGTTCCTCGTGACATGGGTGAAGATGTAATCGAGGGGTTTTACTACAGAAGGAATTTTTTTCTTCCGTTGTAAAGAATTAAGTAACCATAAACGAAACGTAGAATCGTTATCTGCTGCAACGAAACGAGTTTATTTTTATTATCAAAGTTTAATTAACGTTGGTATTCGGCTTTTTGGAAATGTGAGCGCGCAAATAGGTCAACGTAGTAATCTAGAACATTGTTTCGCTGCGATCTGTTTATTTTGCGTTTTTTCTGTTTTGTTTTACTTATTTCCTTGACTAAGCGTGCTTTGCTCAGATCGAGGTTTAGATACTTGAATACGAGCTTTTGATATTATCAAGTTCTACGTTATTTAAAATTAATAAAAAAGATGATAAATAATTTGCTTAAAATAACTTCAAAGAAAACTTGGATAATTCAAGAAGTCATTGCCCTACTGGTGATCAATGGCCATTTTTGCTTTATCTTAAACGTATTATTATTTGAGAAGTTATACGATAATATTGTTACGTATTTTGTTGCCTTCTAAATCCTCGAAGCTCTGAAATCAGTTCGTGAGACGATAAAAAAAGAAAAACTGGAGGGTTACTTCTCAACCGAATCGTACCAAAAATACCGAAATGTTTCCAAATGCGACCATCGAAACTGAATTATAACAATTTTTTTACTTGTTATGAAATACTGCGAAAAAGTATCTGAAAAAATGAGCGTTTTTGGAACATAGCCATGTAATGTTGTTTGTTATAAAGGCAAGGTCGTTTTAGGCCAACTTGGCAACCGAAAACGCAAAAGCGAACGTTTTTCCTCTTACGTAGCATAATTATCTTTCTGTATGAATGATAATCCGAAGCATTGTTCGTATATAAATTATACGCTTTCATTTTTTCAATCATTTTCGACGACGGATTTCGGTGTTTTTTTTCGACGCGGTTTGTAGTATAATGGTGGTTAATCGATAAGGCTAATTTTGGCGACGTCCTTTGCGCTTATAGTATTCTCATCGTGTATCGCGGAAAAGTCGTCGTCGAGTGGTGAAGTATTACGTATATTTTGGAGGACGGTTAATTAGGGAGTTTGACATTGGGATTTAGGTGAAGTGCGGCGTGGATGTGGGAGTTTAAAGGATACTTGTATGTGAAACGTTATTTTATAGGTGTCAAGTACAGAGGTGTTTTTTTTTTCGACCGTCGACGGTGTTTTTATTCCTGTTTAGATTGTGTAGGTTGTTCGGTGTGTTGATTATTTTCACACGAATTCCTTTAGGTAATTTTTTTTCAAGAGTTGTCTTTGCGTTGATAATACGGCTGTGAGGTTGTTGTTTGTCCGAAGGTCGAACGCCTCCGTTGTGACTTTCTTTGTCGCTCAAATTATTCCTCGATAATAAAGAATAATTTTTGAATGAGTGGTGGAACAATGAGGAGCTATTTTTGATACCTACGAAATTTTAGTGAATTTTTAATTTGTTTCGACTGAATAATTTCACTGGAAAATGAAAAAATTTTTCAAAAATGTTTTGGAGATAATCTTACAGAAAGATGGAAAGGATTGCATCGGAAAAATATCAATGGACGGGAGGGGGTAGCGATCCTTCAAAATGTAAAATAAATTGAAAAAAATTTAACATTTTTAATCGCGTTAATCAAACATTTAGTATGTTTTTGTACACTTTGTTCACTTTCTCCATTTTTTTTTCCTAAAAAAAAGAACTTCAAATATTGAAATAAGTGCGTTCTCTCAATTTAAATGGTTATTATCTCGATAAAAGTGAGAGAGAAGTAAATGGCAATGCAGGTATAATTTGGTATTTAAGAAGATAAGTTAGAAAGCAAGCGGGCTTGTGTGGAAAAAACATTACAGTATTTTTGAAATTTCAAACTTCAAAGTTGTATTCTATTTTACGCTCGGTTTACCAGACTTTTTCATAATTACCTTGGTAAATTTAAACGAAAGACGAATTAATCTTAATTATTTCATTCGTTAGTTATTTAAAAAGTAAATAAATCGTATAAAAGGGAGGATTGATGGAAAATTTTCCGTTTTGAAATATCTGCTGCTGTGTTCTGGTTTCATTTTGTTTTTACCGAGTGTTCGAAAAGTCGCGGAATTGTGGAATTAAAATGCTCTTTTGTCGCTCTTGGTGATATTGAAAGGTGGATGTGAACTACAAAGTGGTTCATCGGTGATGTAGAATTGTAAAGTTGTTGATGCGAGGAAAAGCAGAAGTCTCCTTGTAATTATGAATTCACCTTCTTGCGAAGAATGATCGTTGTACTCTTTCAACAGACTGTTGAAAATTTAAAGTACTTATAAAGAAATCGAGATGAAATTTAACCCGAAAATATCGATAGCCTTATTTTCAAGCTGTAACAATTATCTTACTCTTCTCCATTGCCAACAAAATACCTCTCGAAATTACTAAATTTACGTCATTCTAGAAAAAAATTTGGGATCCATGATGAAGGAAAAGTGCCAACTTGAAATATAATCGTTTTTCATCGACGAAATATGCATCATCCATCAAACGTCAAATTGCCACAATTTTCTCGTCGTATTTACATGCGAATGGCTTCGCTTAAGGAAATATTTTTTTCGATATTTTCATACACGGTCGTTGAGAGTTAATCCGGCAATGCGACTAGTGTTGAACAACCGGAAATGCCATTAATTATGATGATTTGTTGATGCAGGAAAAATGCCGACGATTTTTTATTGCCGAGATTTGTTTGCGTGAAAATTTGTTTTTTTTTAAGGATATTTTTCCGTTGAAATACAAGACCTCATATAAGTAACCAAATCGAGCGTAATTTTACTCCACCTTGTATATCGTAATGATTTTTTCGCCTGTATCAATATTCAAGTTCGTGGACATATTTCTTCCTTTTTGAATGTAATTCTTATGGAAAATTTTTTTCAAGTTCGTTTCAATGTAAAATGTTGACAGTGATTAAGTAATTTTTTTGGTATTTATTTATTAATCGAATAGTTTTGTTTGCTTGGTTATAAACGTAGTCGTTTTTACATAAACGAAGAATTTCCTGCGTGTTTTTTGTCGTTGGCCATTGTGGCAAATGAAATGTTTTTTTTCTCCGTGAAGAATATATTCCTATGCGTTAATTTTTAAAATGGTGGTAATATTGTGAAAGAATGTTGGCGTGGTTGTGAAATTTTTAACGAAAGTTTCATTCGGTGACCTATTTAATATTTCTCGGAGTGATGGACTTGGAAAAATGTGGGAAATGAGAAATGTGAAAATTTTCAGTGAGTGTCTGCTGGGAAATTACTATTTAAATATGAATTTTTTATGAAAAAAATTTATATATTGGAGACTTACAACCGCCATCGTTCGTTAAAATAATCTCTCGAGCGCGATAGATCAAAATTAAAGCCAAAAAATTGATTCGAAATCAAAGTTATATAATCGAGATATCGATCATCAATGTGAGGAGTAAAATTAGAAGAGGCATTGAAACCGAAATATTGTAAAAAAGTAGTGTCCTGGCACAAGGTGGAACCCCTTTTATAGCAATATAGTCAACTTATACTAGGCTCGTGTATGTATGTTTGCCGACCTTGTAAATTGAAGGACTCCGCGATATAGTCAACTTACATTAGTTTCATGTATGTATGTTTGCCGACCTTGTGAATTGAAGAACTCAGCGATATAGTCAACTTATATCAGATTCGTGTATGTATGTTTGCCGACCTTGTAAATTGAAGGACTCAGCGATATAGTCAACTTATATCAGATTCGTGTATGTATGTTTGCCTACCTTGTGAATTGAAGGACTCAGTAATAGTCAACTCATACCAGGTTCATGTATGCATGTTTGCAGACCCTGGGAATTGAGATGCTCATGAACATGGTACGAGTTGGCTATACATATGAAGAGCCGGATTCCAAAACGTGCTTAGTCCAAAAACTTTTTTTTTGGAAAATCGAAAAAAACTTTGTCAGATTTTTTGACGATAGAAATGAGGTGGTATTCATTGATAATATCATTCTTGAACATGTTCTGTATATGATGTTACTGATTATTCGATTCGTTTGACCCGCTTACGTGGCTGCTAATGGTTGGTAATGTGTGGGTGCATGGACTAAGTACTGTTTGGAAGGTAATGGGTATACTACAAAGAGACAAACCACGTTACTATTTAGTCTGGGAGCCCATCTGGTGAAAGTGACTTGAAAGGGTTGAAATTTGGGACCTGTCCTAAAAGTTAATGTATATAGCCCCCTTTTCAGAAATACCAGTCTGCCGATTGGCCGTTGCTGCTTTTGAGCACAGCGAAAGCTCAAAGTTTTGAGCTTTTGATGAACTTTTCACTGAAAAGGTTGATGGCTGGAAATGGTGCCATCTTATAGGATTTTTCACGCTGAATCCGAATATGCTGGTCTGGCAAGCCCTAAGTGCTGCCTAAGGGGTGCCAGACGTGGTTAAAGGGGTAAAAACACGAAAAATCGTGTATTTTTGAGGGTAAATCTGAGTAAAAGTTGAATAGGTGGCTAAAACCGGCGCCATTTTGTAGGATTTTTCATCCTGAATCCGAATATATCGAGCTCGTAACCCCAAAGTTACGGCAAGAGGCGTCAGACTGAGGTAAAGGGGAAAAATTTTGAAAAAAACGAGTATTTTTGCGTCACGTTTACGTTCAAAGTCGAATTGTTGCAATAAAAATTATTTTCTAAAAAAAAATAATTATACCAGAGAGAAAGTACACGAAATTTCCTTTCCAAAGATGCTATCGAAATCTTCCTAGCTCAATTTGTCGCGAAGCGACAAGGTTGAAAAGATGGTTCCGCGCAAGTCATATTAACGTGAATTGTCACAAAATTCGCGTTATGACCACTACATTCAGTTTCGCGGTACCAGATGACGCATCTTTTCACCTTTGTCGCTTCGCGACAAATTGAGCTAGGAAAATTTTGAAAGCATCTTTGGAAAGGAAATTTCGTGTACTTTCTCTCTGGCATAATTATTTTTTTTTAGAAAAAAATTTTTATTGCAACAATTTGACTTTGAACGTAAACGTGGCGCAAAAATATCCGGTTTTTTCAAAATTTTTCCCCTTTACCTCAGTCTGGCGCCTCTTGCCGTAACTTTGAGGTTACGAGTCCATATATTCGGATTCAGGATGAAAAATCCTACAAAATGGCGCCGGTTTT